>PVKM010028221.1:0-18425 GCA_004027735.1 Carollia perspicillata
AACTGGAAAGCATTATGCTAAGTGAAATAGGCCAGGTGGTGAAAGACAAATACCATATGATCTCACCTTTAACAGGAACCTAAACAACAAAACAAACAAGCAAAATATAACCAAAGACACTGAAATAGAGAACAAGTGACAGTGACGAGAGGGGAGGGAATTTCAGGGGAAAAGGGGAAGGGTTTACAGGAAGAAGTATAAAGAACACATGGACAAAAATGGGGGAGTATGGCAATGGGAGGGAGGTGGGGAGCACTGGGAGGTGTGGGCTGGGATGGGAGTAAAAGACAGAAAACTGTACATGAACAATAATTACAATAAATTGTCTCAATTAAAAAAATATTGGCAAACCACATCCAGCAATACATTAAAAAGATTATTCACCATGATCAAGTGGGATACATCCCGGGGACGCAGGGATGGTATAATATTCACAAATCAATAGAAATAATACACCACATAAAGAAAATGAAAGACAAAAATCACACGATCATATCAATTGATTTGGAAGAAGCATTTGATAGGGTACAACACTCATTTATAATAAAAACACTCAGCAAAGTGGGAATAGAGGGAGCATTTCTCAACATAATAAAGGCCATATTTGAGAGACCTACAGCCAACATCACACTCAATGAACAAAAACTTAGAGTTTTCCCACTAAGATCAGGAACAAGACAAGGCTGCCCACTTTCACCATTCCTATTCAACATAGTACTGGAAGTCCTAGCCACAGCAATTAGACAAGAAAAAGAAGTAAAAGACATCCAATTTGGAAAGGAGGAACCAAAACTGTCATTGTTTGTAGATGACATGATAGTATACATAGGAAACCCTATAATCTCCACCAAAAAACTACTGGACCTAATAAATGAATTTGGCAAAACAGCCAGTTACAATGTCAATACTCAGAAATCAAGGGCATTTTTTGTGCAACAACAATGAAATATCAGAAACAGAAATCAGGAAAAAATCCCATTAGATATAGCAACAAGAAAAATAAGTTACCTAGGAATAAACCTAACCAAGGAGGTAAAATACCTGTACATAGGAAACTATACAACACTGAAGAAAGAAATTAAGGAAGACACAAACAAATGGAAGCATGTACCATGCTTATGGACTGGAAGAATTAACATCATGAAAATGGCCATACTACCCAAAGCAATTTAAAGATTTAATGCAACCCCTATTAAACTACCCATAACATATTTCAGAGATATAGACCAATCATTTCAGAAATTTATACGGAACCATAAATGACCCCGAAGAGCCGCAGCAATTTTGAGAAAGAAGAATAAAGCAGGAGGGATCACAATACTTGATGTCAAACTGTATTGCAAGGCCATTGTAATCAAAACAGCCTGGTACTGGCATAAAAACAGGCACATAGACCAAAGGAACAGAACAGAGAGCCCAGGAATAAACCCAAGTCTCTACAGTCAATTAATGTTTGACAAAGGGGGCAACAACATAAAATGGAGCAAAAATAACCTCTTCAACAAATGGTGTTGGGAGAGCTGGACAGCTACATGCAAAAAAATGAAACTTGATCACCAGCTTACAACATACACAAAAATGAATTCAAGGTGGATAAAATACTTAAATATAAGTCATAACACCATAAAAGTCCTAGAGGAAACCATTGACAGGAAAATCTCAGACATTCCATGCAGCAACATCTTCACCAATATGTCCCCTAAATTAAGGGGCATAAAGGAAAGAAAAAACAAATGGGACCTCATCAAATTAAAAAGTTTCTGCATGGCTAAAGGAAACAGTATTAAAATGAAAAGAGAGCCAACCCTATGGGAAAACATATTTGCCAATGACACCTCAGACAAGGGCCTGATCTCCAAAATATATAAAGAACTCACACGACTCCATTCAAGGAAGACAAACGCAATTAAAAAATGGGCAAAAGATTGAACAAACACCTCTCCAAGGAGGACATACAGAGGGCACAGAGACACATGAAAAGATGCTCAGCATCACTAGCCATCAGAGAGATGCAAATTAAAACCACAATGAGATGCCATCTCACACAGGTCAGAATGACCAACATAAACAAATCAACAAACAAGTGTTGGAGAGGTTGTGGAGAAAAGGAAACCCTAGTACACTGTTGGTGGGAATGCAGACTGGTGTAGCCACTGTGGAAAACAGTACGGAATTTCCTCAGAAAACTAAAGATGGAACTGCCTTTTGACTCAGTGATTCCACTGATCGGATTACATCCTAAGAGCCCTGAAACACCAATCCAAAAGAACCTATGCACCCCAATGTTCATAGCAGCACAGTTTATAATAGTCAAGAGGTAGAAGCAACCTGAGTGCCCATCAGCAAATGAGTGGATCAAAAAACTATTGTACATTTAGACAATGGAATTCTGTGCAGCAGGGGGAAAAAGGAGCTTATATCCTTTGTGACAGCATGGATGGAACAAATACCATACGATCTCACCTTTAACTGGAATATAATCAACAAAAGAAAAAAGCAAAGAAAATATAACCAGAGTCATTGAAATTAAAAACAATCTAACTATAGCCAGAGGGGAGGGCGGAGGGGACAGTGGGGAGAAGGGTCGTTCCTGAAAAGTAGTTCCTCAAAAAAGTAGTGTTCCTCAAAAGTAGTGTTCCTCAAAAGACACATGACAAAACCGATGGGGAGGGTGGAAGCAAGGGAGGGAGGTGGGTTTGGAGGGGGTTGGGGGAAGGGTGGGGGGAAAATACAAAAAACTGTAATTCAACAACAATAAAATAATTTAAATTAAAAAAAACTCAGGTTAAACATTTCCAAAACTCTTTGGCATTTTCCAATTTCCAAGGTTATTTTGACATATTGCTGTTATAATTATTTTGGATTTTTTAATTTTAATTTTAATTTTCTTTATTTTTATTGTTCACATGATTACAAATGTCCTCATTGCCCTGGTCCTTTGCCCCCTCCTCCTGACCTCAGTACCCCTTCCCTCTGGCCATCACCACACTGCTGTCTGTGTCTGTCTTTGGCTAATCCCTTCACCCTCTTTCATCCACTCCCCACTTCCCTATAATTTCCAAAGTAAGCAAACTACATTATGAATTAAATTGTTAGTTCATCTGAAAGAACCTGGCTCATCAAGACCTGGTGGGTTTGGGTACACAATGATTACTGGGTAAACTACAGTGCTCGTTAGGCTCTGAGGTGACTTGTATTATCAAAGATAGTATCTTAGATTAGAGGTAAGTTTAGTTATGGCTGAACCAGGAGCAATTTCCAGAAACTGGCTTTATATTTTGGAGATCCCAGTTCATTTGCTTTATCTCCTTCAAACCATATGAAAGAAAAAAAGTAGGCACTATGACCGCTGTGTCTTAGAGTTCTTCATCTCCTCTGACAGCATTCTGGAACTTATTAATGGTACAAATAGAAAGTCCAGAGAACTCTTTTTACCTTAATTTATCTGATAATGCATTCTATCCAGTTGCAATTAAATGTAACCAGCATTTTACTAATCTTATAAATTCTAGGGGTGCGAGGAATAGGGGGAAAATGAACCGAGCCAGTTGCAGGTGCTCAAGTTCTCATGGGAAACCCTGGAGTTTTATGAGTCTTTATATTTTACATCAAATTAAAAAGCTGCATGGCTAAAGAAACCGTCATCAGAATGAAAAGAGGACTGTCTATATAGGAGTATGGGAGAATATATTTGCCAAAGATATGTCAGACAAGGGTTTAATCCCCCAAATAGATGAAGAACACATACAATCAATACCAGGAAGACAAACAATTCAATTAAAAATATGCAAAAGAGATGAATAAACACTTCCCCAAGGAGGACATACAGAGGGCCCAGAGACATATGAAAGGGTGCTCAGCATCACTAGCCATCAGAGGGATGCAAATTAAAACCACAATGAGATACCACTTCACACAGGTCAGAATGGCCATCATTAATAAATCAACAGACAACAAGTGCTGGCAGGGTGTGAAAAAAAGGGAACCCTAGTGCACTGTTGGTGGGAGTGCAGACTGGTGTAGCCACTGTGGAAAACAGTATGAAATTTCCTCAGAGAATTAAAAATAGAACCACCTTTTGACCCAGTGATTCCATTGCTAGGAATGTACCCTAAGAAGCCCACATCACCAATTCAAAAGAACTTTCAGATATCTATGTTCCTAGCAGTGCTATTTACAATTGCCAAGTGTTGGAAACAGGCCAAGTACCCATCAGTAGATGAATGGATTAAAAAGCTGTGGTACATGTACACAATGGAATACTACACAGCCAAAAAACACACACAAGGAATTCCTACCTTTTGTGACAGCATGGTTGGAATTGGAGACTATTACACTAAGTGAAATAAGTGATTCAGTAAAAGACAAATACGATATGATCTCACTTATAAGAGGAATCTAATGAACAAAATAAACTAACAAGCAAAACAGAACCAGACACGTGGAAGCATGGAATAGACTGACAGCTGCTAGAGGGGAAGAGGGAACAGGGAAATGGTGGAAAGAAGGGGAAGGGATCAGTTAAAGAACATGTATGAATGAGCCATGGACATGAACAACGGTGTGGGCATTGACTGGGAACTGGGGATGGGCTGGGAAGAAGAGGTCAGAGGGGAAAAATTGGAACAACTGTAATAGAATAAACAAGAAAAAAAATTCAGACTCTCAGGCCCTATCCAGACCCACTGATTCCAGTCTACATTTTAACAAGATCCCCAAGTGAATCACAGAAAATTGAAGTTTGATAGCCACGGCTCTATAGGAGAGAGATTCAAAATTAAGGTGTTATATTTCAGAAGGGATATATTTGAGCCAAAGATATCACATTAGATCCATAACCTCTATCTAATTACAATTGAGCAAGCTGGTTCTTCCCTCTACAGCTACCTTTCTCTGCTCAGTATCTCTGTTATATTCCTTCTGGTCCCACATTAGTGTGACTTTCTTCACTTTTTCTTGTCCCACAAAATATAATCAATTGCCCAATCTTACTGTGTCTACATTTTACTCACCTCTTGTGTTTGTTGTTCACAAATGTCATTTCAATCAATCATTCATTTTATTAAGAGCAAACACTTATATAGAGCTCAGGATAAATGAGGCACTGTGTTAGGTACTTCACAGATATTAACCCACTTAATCTTCACACCATTGCTATGAAATCCCCATTTTACAGTTGGGAAAATGAAGACACAGAGAGGATGGATGCATCCACTAGGAGGCTGCAGAGCTGGGATGCAAACCTAGGGAATGTGGCACTGGACTGTACTTTCATGGCACACCATATTATATGCCACACTATGTACACATAAGGATGAGTGCCTTAGGAATGGAACCAGCCAAGTCACGTAATAAAGAAATTAAAATTGCATAATTGGGAGAAAGAGGTGTGTACTCCTTAAGGTCTAGAAAAAGTGTATGTTTCCCCAAATTGTAATAAAACTATGAGTTACTGAGGTACAATACTATCCTTGGCCTTCTAAGCTTTGTTCAGATCCCAGTGTGTTTTCTGCCTGGTTTCTGCCTGTGAGGGCCTGATCTCTTCCTCCTCAACTCAGCAACGCAGTTGTTCTCTGCTTGGAGTTCTTCTTCAATACTCCATGGTTAAGACTTCTTCCCCAGGGAGAAGAACAGGTTGATTGCAAGACTCAACTCATTTGTTTCTTTTCCAACAGGAATCAATGTCCTACACTGCCTTTTTCCTAATATTTCAAATAATGGTTTGATATATTTTCTGTAGTTCCTTAGGTTTTTTTTTTAAGACAGAAGGTTTAATTATAGGTAGAAGTGAAAGTCTTTTCTTACAATTAAAAAATAAATGTTGGAAAACAGTTTGGCAGTTCCTCAAAAAGTTAAACATATGACCCAGGGATTCCACTCTTAAGTATATACCCAAAAGAACTGAAAGCAGGGACTCAGACATTTGTATACACAGGTACACATAGTAGCATTATTCACAATGGTCAATAGTTGGAAGCAAGTCAAGTGTTCAACAACAGATGAATGGATAAACAAAATATAACACACATACATACAATGAATTATTACTCAGCCTTGAAATCAAAAGAATGAAAGGTTGGTAAATGCTATAATATAGATGAACTTTGAGGACATTAGGCTAGGTGAAGTAAAGCATACAGAAAAGACAAATACTGTATGATTCCACTTATTTGATGTATTTAGAACAGGCAAACTCATAGAGAAAGACAGTAGAATGGTGGTTGCCAGGGGTGGGGAAAAGGAATAAATGATGAATTATGTTTTAATAAGTACAAAATTTCATTTGGGATATATTTAAAGGTTCCAGAGATGGATGGTGGTGATGGCTGCATAACATTATGAATACATTTAATGACACTGAATTATATGACAAAAATGATTAAAATGGCAGAGTTGGTAAATGTCAGGCTTGCCTCCTCCAACAACTACATCAAAATCACAACTAAATTACAGAACACCCTTGAGAACCATGTGAAGACTGTCTGAACAGAACTCCTATGACTAAGGAAATAAAGAAGAATCCATGTTGAGATTAGTAGGAGGGGTGGAAACAGGAAGCAGACTGATCCCATATCCACATGCGGTGGTTAAGGAAACATTAAGAATTGAGAATATTAAGAATATCTCAGCTGTGGGGCTTCCCCTTGAGGAGTGCGAGGTCCCAGACCCACACTGGGTTCCCCAGCCTGGAGCACCATTGTGGGGAATAGGAGTCTCCATAATGTTTGGTTATGAGACCTAGCAGAAATTCATCTGGGTGAGACAGAGGGTTGCTGTACACCAAGGTGTCCTGTTTAAGAGCTGTATCATGACTCATTTGCTCATACACTCACCCTAAGCTCTAGTAAAAGGATGGTACCTTGAAAAGAACCAGGGACTTAGGGTGAGGGACTGAATTGTCTGGTTTCAGGGCAAGAGCTGGACAGAAGTACTGGCAGGTGCCATTGTTCCTTTGAGGAGCCAATTCCACAGACAGTTTGCAGGTTAAAATGTCAAATCTGAGTTCCCATTAACCTGGCTCATACCACTTACCACATTCTGGTGACTTCCTGGGACCTGCCCCCCAAGCCCAACTCTAACAGGGTCTGTTACACACAGAGACAGGCCTTGGCCTATACTGTGGACTTTCTCCAAACCCTCAAAGGTCCACAGCCCTTAAAAAGAAGTAACTGGCCTCAGTGTGCCATGTACATTTTGCTAAGCAGCCCTAAGCCCACACTGGTAGTAGCTGGGGTTGGTTTGAAGCATAGCCTCTAGCAGGTGGCTCCAAGCCTGGCATAGGCAGCTATAAATCGAAAATCACTTTGTAGCTCCTACTAGGTGGTCCTGAGCCAGGTACACACAGAACTGACCATGGCCTGCACTGGAGCAGATCTCAAGAGATCGAAGAACCAACAAACCCAGTGGCTGGGTTCAGACCATACCAGAGTACTATCCAATTAGTGCCATAGACACCCCAACCAAAGGGTGAATTTGGTAGGCAATAGAGCCCTGTAAAAGTGAATTCTACTCCATGTTGTCAGCCTCTGCACAGCAGCTCCTCTGCTGTAGACAGGCATATCCTCACAGTAGGTTAGTCGATCTGACCCACAGATGTGCCAACAGCAATCTAGGCTCAGGTAAAACAAGAAGGCACAACAACCCACACATGGGACACCCCTGGAGCACCTGGCTCAGGTGACCAGGAAGACTGTGTCACTGGACCCACGGAATACCTACTGTATAAGGTATTCTGTGGGTCCAGTGACACAAAAACTAGAAGGTGTAGCAGATCTACCTGATATGTAGAAACAAACAGAGACACAGCCAAAATGAGGTGAGAAAAATGTTCCAAATGAAAGAACAAAACAAAACTACAGAAACATAGCTAAACAAAATGGAGGCAAGTAATCTACCAGATACAGAGTTCAAAACACTGGTTATGAGGATGATCAATGAATTTAAGGGAAGAATAGATGATCTTTGTGAGAATTTCAACAAAAAGACAAATCATAAAAAAGAACAAATCAGAAATGAACAATACATGAAGTAAAATTAACAGCAGATTAGTTAGAGCAGAGGACTGAATCAGCAATTTGGAAGACAGGGTAGAAGAAAACACCAAGTCAGAAAAGCAAAAAGAAAAAAGAATTAAAAGTGAAGATAGTTTAACTCTGTGGATCTCACAGCTGATCTAAGAGATACAAACAAACTCTTTTCTTAAATATTGTTACATATATTGGGTGCATAGGTTCGAGTTTATGAGTAGCTGCACATTTGTACATAACTAATATTAAGCCATAAAGTTTAGGTCAACAGTTTGTTTATAACATGCACTTTTGTAAGGGTGTGTGAAATTTGATAGTAAATTGTATCTGAGAGATGCTGCGAAATCCTAAGTCAGTGTTGGTATAGCTATTTTTTTGCATGAACTTCAAAGTCAGTGTTTTTTTTTTCATTTACTGTTGAAAATGGCTGGAAAAATATATCAATTTGATAATCCAAGAGATGTTGAAGAACTACAGTGAAAGCTACTCAAGTTTGATGATGAAAATGATGGAGTTGAGTGTGAAAATGAAAGTGATTTAAAAGATGAAGATTATGTGGAAGTTTGGTCAGAAAATTTGGATACCTGGTAAGGTATTTCTACTGAAGAAAATGAAGATGAATTAGAGATAAATGAAGAGTATTTTTTTTGGAAAGGATAAAGAATCAAAATGGAGAAATAATCCAGTAAGATGACAAATTAGAAAACAGTCACAGAATATTTTGTATCAACTTCTGTTGGTTCAGCCAAATGCAAAAAATGGCAAGACAAAATTTGAAATTTAGAACTGCTTTATTACAAATGATATTTTAGATATAATCTTACTAGATGCAGATGCATACATTGACTCTATCTCGAGCCAGTTTTCACCAGAAAGAGATGCTAAACAAATAGACAAAACTGAATTGCAAGCATTTTTAGGCTTCTTATACCTAACTGGTTTACATTGCAGCAATTGGCTAAATTTGCAGGATTTATGGGCTACAGATGGTAGTGGTATTGAACTTTTTAGGCTTATGATATCTTTATGGAGATTAAGATTTATTCATGATCATATCAGGTTTGATGACAAATTTATGTGCTTTCAGGACCCCTGAAAGTGGATAAATTAGTGGCTGTGAGAAACATTTTCTCAGCATTGTAGAAAATTATAAGTTATGTTACTCTACTGGTCAGAATGTAACAACAGACAAAATGTTACCTCAATTTAGAGGCAAATGTGGGTTAAGACAATATATTCCATCCAAATCTAATAAATACGGTATAAATTTTTTTGCTGTGGTCAATTCAAAACTATTTTACACAGGAAATCTTGAGTTATATACCAGTAAGGAGACCAGAGATCCTTATTTGATTAGTAATAAACCAGTGGACATAATCGGGACACTTACAGAAACCCTTTACTCATAGGATGTAATAGTGGAGCAGATAACTTGTTTACTGATATAAATCTGATCTTTGACTTGAAAAAGAAGCAACAGTCATATGTAGATACTGTTTGTAAGGGTAAATCCCAACAACCCCCTGAATTTCTGTCTTCTAAAAACTTTCTGTCTTCTTGAAATATCTAACTTATTCGCTTTTGGTGCAGATTTCACACTTATATCTCATATACCTCAAAAAGGAAAAAACATAATTTTAGTTTCAAGTATGCATTTCGATGATGCTACAGATTCAGACACAGAAGCCTGACATACTAGAATATTACAATTAAACAGAATCAGGAGGTGACACTGTGGACCAAATGATAGGTGCACATAATGGGGCCAGGGACACAAGAAAATGGCCTCTTGTTATATTTTACACAACTTTGAATATTGCAGTAATAAATGCTCAAACTATTCATGTGCTAAACAGCAATGTGAAAATAAGGCACAGAACATTTATTAGAAATCTCGTAATGGAGTTAGTACCAGACACAAATAAAATGGCATTCAGAAATCTCTACATGTGTGCATAAGCCTTTACACCTGAAATTTCATCAATTGCAAACACAAATTAAAGGAAATTCTAGTGACAACATAGATACAGCTCCTTTGACAAGCAGAAGATATGCATTAGGTGCTACGCACCAAAGTGAGTCACTTATCGAAATATCTTTGCTAGTGTTGTGGACAGTGTGTATGCCTCGAGCACAGCAGTGTTGTTTGCAATGACGGTTATACAAACGTTTCACAAAACCAGCTATTGAAGATTCTGATTAATCAATGTTAAAGACTTTTTTCTGTTCTATTTGTTAGCAATATCCATATTTCTGTTATTTGAAAAGAAAATTTTTTATTCTTTATGTTTTTAAATTTCTTTGTTTAACATTTCTAGACTGTAACTGAAAATAAGTAAAATCATGTATTTAATTATAAAATATAATGCAAATTTGCAGTGTTTTAATGTTTTTTTTTTGTTTTTTTTTTTACATTTCAGCACCTACTAGTAATGAATGTGTCTCTCGGATATGCAACCTGTGATGTAACTTTTTGAGTGTGACCTCTGCAGGGTAAAAGGACAACATCAACAATAACAACATTCACATCATAGGGGCACCAGAAGAAGAAGAGACAGAATAAACTATTGAAAACTCATTTGAAGAAATAGTGGCTGAAAACTTCTGTAACCAGGTAAAGGAAATAAGCACACAACACTAGGAAGTACAGAAAATCCCAAACAAGATGAACCCAAAGAGGCCCACGCAAGACATCATAATTAAAATGACTAAATTACAGAAAAGGCATCCTGAAAAAGCAACTGAAGACTAGCTATAGAGAAGTCTTATGATCAAGGACTCACAGAAGAAATCAAATCACTACATCAAGACTGGTAGGAAGTGTGAAGGTGCGAGAGGGCTGCCTAGGCTCCCCTGAACAGCAGCTGAAGTTCCAGAGGGATATTTCAGCAGCTGAGTGGGTTCCCCTAAGAAGTGTGGGGACTAAACCTTAAGCCTGGCTACATGGCCTAGAGCACCAGAACTGGGAAAGGTGTCCCATAACATCTGCCTGTGAAAAGCAATGGGGTGTCCCTCTGCCATGGAGAGATGTCTAGAGATGCAGCCAACCTCTTAAAGGACCAACACACAAAATTTCATTCGCGGCCACTTATCTTGGGCTCCAGGACAGAGAGGACTAGAGCCATCTGATGAGAATCTGGGGGTGGTGACTCTGGGGCTAGAACTGAAGGGTCAGATGCCAGGATTCTTGCAGTCATTGCTCATACTGCAGAAGCCATCTTTCTTAGGCAGAGCACTCCCCTCATGCAGCGTCAGCCCGGGGGAGGCAATAGTCCCACTTGCAGAATTCCCTCTCGCTGCACCCTGTAAAGCTTAAGTAATGCAAAGGAGTACAACTAGAGGTTCTTTCAGTGACTAAGCCTAACACAGGCACCCTGTAGAAGGAGGCTAGTCTCGGGGTAATTTGAGACTTTAGCTACCTTGCCCTGGGTGCAGTGCTGGAAAAGGTGGGTTTTGGTATGCAGCTTGGTCCTTTCACCCTTGCCCAGCAGAGGGAACCGCAAGCTATGGATCACTAATAACCCCAAACACGTTGCCTAGGGCAACTCACATGCATATATGATATAGGGCTGCACCAGAGTCTTTGAAGATCTAACCAATACATAGAAGCAAACACAAAGAGACAGCCAAATGAGAAGACAAAGAAACAGCACCCCCCCAACAAAAGAACCAGAAAATTCTCCAGAAAAAAGAGGTAAATGAAATGGAAACAAGAAATTTATGAGATACAGAGTTCACAGTAATGACTGTAAGGATGCTCAACAGAAAAAAGACATAGAAACAATAAAAATGGATCAGTTAGAAATAAAGAATGCAATATATGAAATCAACAGTACAGTGGAAGGAATAAATAATAGGTTAGATAAAGCAGAGGACTTAAACAGTAATTTGGAAGAAAGTGTAGAAAAAAACATCCATTCAAAGCAGCAAAAAGAAGAAAAAATGTTTTAAATGAAGATAGTTTAAGGGACCTTTGGGACAATATGAGGGGTAAAAATATCTGCATCATAGGGGTATCAGAAGGAGGAGAGAGGAAGGGATTGAGAACATATTTGAAGAAATAATGACTGAAAACTATCCTAACATACTGAAGGAAAAACACACAAAAGTCCAGGAAGTATAGAGTCCCAAATAAGGTAGACCCTAAGAGGCCCACACCATGACATACTGTAATTAAAATGGCAAAACTTAAAGACAAGGAAAGAATCTTAAAAACTGCAAGAGAAAAGCAGATAGTCACCTACAAGGGAGATCCCATAAGACTGTCATTCGATTTCTCAACAGAAATATTTCAGGCCATGAGAGATTGGTATATAATATTCAAAGTGATGAAAAGCAAGAACCTATGACCAATGCTACTTTAATCAGCAAGGTTATCATTTAAAATTGAAGGAAAAAGAAAGCTTCCCTGACAAGAAAAGCTAAAGGGGTCTGTTATCACCACAACATTATTACAAGATATGTTAAAGGGCTTGCTTTAGAAAAAGAAAACAGAGGAACATAGTTAAAGAACAAAATGGCAATAAATAAGTACTTATCAATTTATGCAACGCTTATGTAAATGGCTTAAATGTTTCAGTTAAAAGACATAGGGTAGCTAAGTCAGGAAGAGAAAGACACCCATACATATGCTGTCTTCAGCAGACCCAACTCAGAATGACAGATACATACATAGTCAAATAAAGGGATGGAAAAGATATTTTATGCAAATGGAATTAAAATCTTAGTAGCAATACTTATATCCAACAAAATAGATTTTAAAAACAGAATGTATAGTAAAAGACAAAGAAAGACACTAAATAATGACAAAGAGGAGTATAAGAAAATATTATGAACAACTATATGCCAACTAATTGGACATCCTGGATGAAATGGATACATTCCTAGAAACATAATATTCCCAAACTAAATCAGAAAGAATAAGAAATCTTAGTAGACAGATTGCAACTATTAAAATTGATGGAATTCTCTAAAAAACTCACAGTAAACAAAATTCAATAATCCCAAGAAGAACTAACATCTCTTCTTCTCAAAATATTCCAAAAATTGCAGAGAAGGGAAGACTCCCAAGCTCATATTATGAAGCTAGTATTACTCTAATCCAAAACACTACAAAAACACTACGAAGAAAGAACACTGGGAACTAATATTCCTGATGCACACAGATGCTAAAATCTTCAATGAAATATCAGCAAACAAAATACAGCAACGCATGTAAAGGATCAGACACCATAAACAAGTGGGATTTATTCCGGGCATGTAAAGTTGGTACAACATTTGCAAATCAATAAACATGATATACCACACTAACAAAATGAAGGACAAAAACCACATGATCAGTAGATGCATAAAAAACATTTGATCTTCAGCACTCATTTATCATAAAAACTCTCAGCAAAGTGGGAATAGAGGGAACATACCTCAATGCAATAAATGCCATATATGACAAACCCATTGCCAGCATCATACTCAATGGTGAAAAACTACAAGCATTCCCCTGAAGATCAGGAACAAGACAGGGATGTCTGCTTTCACCACTTATATTCAATATAGTACTGCAAGTTCTAGCCCCAGCAATCAGACAAGAAGAAATCAAAGGCATCCAAACTGAAAAGAAAGAGATAAAAGTGTCATTCATTGCAGGAGCCATGATACTGCATGCAGTGAACCCTAAAGGTTCCAACAAGAAACTACTAAAACTGATAAATGAATTCAGTAAAGTAACAGGATACGAAATTAATACCTAGAAATCAGTTGCATTTTTATATGTCAATAATGAACTATCTAGAAAGGGAAATTAAGAAAAAAGTTCCATTCTCAATTTCTTAAAAAAAATAATTTCACCATGGATGTAAAAGACCTATACTCAGAAAATTAAAAGACAACGAAGAATGAATTTGAAGAAGATACACATAAGTGGAAGTATATACTGTGTGCATGGATAGGAAGAAGTAACATCATTAAAATTTCTGTACTATTCAAAGAAATCTACAGACGTAACACAATTTCTATCAAAATACTAATGGTTTATTTCACAGATTCAGAAAAAAATATTGCAAAAACTTATATGCAACCACAAAAGACCCTGAATAGCAATGGTGATGTATAGAAAGAAGGACAAAGTTGGAGAAATCATGCTATTTAATATCAAACTATACTATAAAGCCATTGTCATCAAAACACCATGGTACTAGCATAAAAAAAATGGAGCAGAATAGAGAACCCAGAAACAAACCCATATCTTTATAGTCAGTTAATATTTGACAGAGAAGGTAAAAAGATATAGTGGGCTAAAGAGTTTATTCAATAAATGGTATTGTAAAAACTGGACAGGTACATGCAGAAAAATGAAACTAGACCACCTTCTCACACCACACACAAGAATAAATTCAAAATGGATTAAAGACTTAAATGTTAGACTTGAAACCATAAATATCCTAGAAGAAAACATAGGCAGTAAAATCCCAGACATTGCTTGTAGCAATATTATTTCTGATATATCTTTTCAGGCAAGGGAAACAACAGAAAAAATAAACATATGGGATTACATCGAACTGAAAAGTTTCTGCACAGCAAAGGGAACCATCAATAAAATGAAAAGACAACTCACTGAATGAGAAAACATATTTGCTGATGCATCTGCTAAGGGGTAAATATCCAAAATTTATTAAAAGTAACTTATAAGAGAGGTGGATGGAAAATGGAGACAACTGTACTTGAACAACAATTAAAAAATAACTTATAAAACTTAATACCACAAAAACAACCCAAATAAAAAATGGGCAAAGGAACTGAATAGACACTTCTCCAGGGGGACAACAGATGACCCAATAGACATATGAAAAGATTCTCAACATCACCAATCATCAGAGAAATGCAGATTAAAACCTCAATGAAATGTCACCTTTCACCTGTCAGGATTGCTACCATCAATAAATCAACAAAAAACAAGTGCTGGCAAGGATGTGGAGAAAGGGGAACCCTCATGCAGTGTAGGTGGGGATGCAGACTGGTGCAGCCACTGTAAAGCAGTATGGAGTTACATCAAAAAATTAAAAATGGGACTGCCTTATGACCTGGCAATTCCCCTTCTGGGAATTTATCCTGTAAAACTAATTAGGAAGAATATACACACCCCTATGTTCATTGCAGCATTATTTACAATCAACAAGATTTGGAAGCAGCCCAAGTGTCCATCAGTAAGTGAATGGATAGAACAGCTATGGTTCATTTATACAATGGAGTACTACTCAGCCACAAAAAAGAAAATTTTACCCTTTGTGACAACATGGATGGACCTGGAGAACATTATACTAAGTGAAATAAGCCAGTCAGAGAAAGACAAATACCATATTATATCACTCATATGTGTAATGTAATGAACACTGAACTAATAAGCAAAATATAGACAGACTCAGAGAACAGGCTGACACGGACAACAGTGTGGTGACTGCAGCGGGGAGGGGAGTGGGTTGAGGTGGAGGAGGGTGCTGGAGGGATAATTGATATAAAAATATACCATAAATAAGGAATAACATCAACATGAAAAGACTACTCTACCCAACAAGGCTTCATTTAGAAGTGAAGGACAGATAAAAAGCTTTGCAGATAAGAAAAAGTTAAAGGAGTTCATCATCATCAAACTAGTACTATGAGAAATGGTAAAGGTCTTCTTTAGATAGAGAAAGATAAAAAATATAAATAACAAAATGGCAATAACTACATACTTATCAACAATCACTTTAAATGTAAGTGAATTAAGTTATGAAAAGACAGAGTAGCTGAATGGATAAGAAAACAAGACCCATGCATATGCTGCCTACAACAGACTCACTTCAGATTGAAAGGTACACATTTGACAGAACAGACTTTAAAACAAAGTTTATAACAGGACACAAAGAAGGATATCATTTATCTCTCTCTCTCATTTTGTCTTTGACATATCCTTATTCAAAATTAGCTGTCCACAGTGATTTGAGCTTTAAGGAATAAAGAAATTTAAGTTTATGCCACAGCCTTGTTTTCCTCTGTGTTGGGTTCTTTTCTGCAGTTTTCTTCTCAGCTGCTGGGTTCTTGGTAACTGCAGCCCTTTTTCCCACCCAAAGCTCCTTCTGCTTCGTAGCACCAATGCCTTCTTTCCTTTCTTCCCTGCCACATACTTCTTGCCTAGAACCAACCCACTTCTCACCCGATGTGTCTTCTAGTGCTGCTGCTGCTTTACCGACCTGGAGCTTTTGGTTCTGGCCTGGTGAAGATCGGGGTTCTGGCACATGGTCTTTGCATATGGGTTTAGTTTCAACACGATCCTCAGGTTTTTCAATGGATTCTTCTTTAGGACTCTGTGAGGAATCTTCCTGTGTGGTGCTCGGAAGGCTCTTTGCATCTCAGGACTTTTTCAAGATTCTGCTAAGGTCTGTACTGAGCATCTTGTGCATGGAAAGGTTGTAGGGAGTTACTCTTGAGGGAAGCAGCTCTATGCCAAGTGCCATACAGATAATATACCTTGTGGAAAGCACTTTCAGTCCAAATGTAGATATAGTCCACATGCCCACCAGAAGCAAGTTTCAAAATGTTCAGTTTTCTTATATTAGGCAGAGTAATTCAGGAATGTTTCTAAAGGCTTTGATAATACCGTTGTCCGCATTATAGATGATGCAAGGTCCCATGCACTGGATATAATGATGGGTTCTCATTTTGCCCTTGCCAGCTATCATTTGCTGAGAGGCATAAACTTTTTTGATATTATTCCAGGCCTTAAGTTTCTTTAAAAAGCATAACAACTTCCTTGGTTTTCCTGTAGCCTTCAACTTTTATCTTCAACCACCAAAGGAAGTTCAGGAACTTCCTCAATACAATGACCTTTAGGCATGACCAGTGATGGTAAGGCTGAGGCAGCCAGGGCAGAGCAGATGGCATATTGTTTCTATGTTGTGTTCATTCTGGGTTGCCAGTGGTGTCAGGTTTTGGTTGGTGCAAACACGTGGCCCCCACAACACATATTTCCAAAAGCACCCTGGCCAGATTGATGAGTTACATCATCTTGAACTCTGGGAATTTGAGCCACAGCACTGCCAGCAGCTCAAGAGTCAACACTGGTTTTATGACCTGCTGATCCACTGACAGCTTAGGGCTGTCTATTGTTTTTGTGCAAGGTGGTGTGAGCAAAATTAACATTTTCTGAATGGAAACCTTGAACACAGCTGGTAAAGTGACATTTTTGCAAGACAATTCCCTCTTTTTGGAGTATAGTGACAGCCATAGATCAGCACACACCGTGGTGTGGAGGGGGAGAGGGATGCAGTCCTCTCAATCTGGTGGCTCTCGCAGGAAAAGCAATGGAGGACATTTCTTAATGATCAAGGCATCTCCCCAAAAAAGGATATAACTCTTACAAACATTAATGCATCCAATGTAGGAGTATGTAAATACACACATAAAGCAAATATTGGACAACATAAAGGGAGAGATCTACATTAATACACTAATAGCAAGGGACTTTAACAGCCCATTAACATCCAGACAGAAAATCAATAAGAAAACAGTGGCCTTAAGTGACCCATTAGAAAGATGGATTTAATTGATATTTGTAGGACATTTTACCCCAAAGCAGGAGAATATATATTATTTTAAAGTGCATGTAGAATATTTTCCAGAATAGACCATATGTCATGTCACAAAACAAGTCTGAATAAATTTAAGAAGACTGAAATCATATAAAGCTTCTTCTCCAAACACAATGGTATGATACTAAAAATCAATTACAGTAACAAAACTAAAAACTTCACAAACACAAAAGGCCCATGCAATTCAACAATGAATGAGTTAATAATGAGGTCGAGGAAGAAATCAGGATACCTTGAGAGAAGTGAAAAGTTAAACACAGAATCCAAAATCTGTGGGACACAGCCAAAGGAGTTCTAAGAGGGAAATTTATAACAACACAGACCTACCCAGAGAAACAAGAAAAACCGAAAATAAATAACCTAGCCTTACATTTAAAAAAATTAATAAAAAAGAACAAAGCTCACAGTGAGAAGGGACAAAATATTAAAGATCAGAGCAGAAATTAACAAAATAGATCTAAAAAATACAAAAGATTAATGAAACAAACAGCTGGTTCTTTGAAAAGATAAATGCAATCGACTCCTCAGAAAATAGAGAGGACACAAATAAAATCAGAAATGAAAAAGCACAAGTGGCAACTGACACCAAAGAAATACAAAATGATAAGAAAATACTATGAATAATTATATGCCAGCAAATTGAAGAACATGGAAGAAATAGATAAATTCACTCTGGCTGGTGTGGCTCAATGGACTGAGTATCGGCCTGTGAACTGAAAGGTTGCCAGTTCGATTCCCAGTCAGACCACATGCCTGGGTTGCAGTCTAGGTCCCC
>PVKM010028222.1:0-18383 GCA_004027735.1 Carollia perspicillata
ACTTATAATGGGCTCATCCCCTTAGTTATAATACTTTGAATCAAATCAAACTTATTTTATTTGCCTTTAAGTTTAAAAATACATCTGAAAGTATATGGAAAGAAAGGAACCTCTAAAAAAATTCTCTAAAGGAATCTTCTAAAAATAACATAAAAAACCTAGTAATTAGCTAAATAGGCTTCGTATTCAAAGAGAAATTACCAATTAACCTTCCCCGGGCCCCCTATCAGGAAAGACTGCTGGAGAGTTTAAAAGTGAACAATTCCTACAGAGGGATGATTTGATCCATTTCCAGGGATGCCCTTGCTGGAGGCAAAACTTACTTGAAAGAGAATCCCATGTTTACACTTAAGTTTAGGAACCTCTTAAGGGCTGGACAGGAGCTGTTTGCTGAGAGAAAAACAATGAAGACAGAAGGGGGCTGGTTGACAAGCCTGCTCAGGGCTGTCAGTGGTGGCTTTAGGCTTAGCGTTGAATATGGCCAAGAAGATTTTTTCATTTTGAGCTCAACTAGTGAGATGCAATAGGCAAAAACTGCCTAAAATGTATAACCTTAGTTTGCTATAAGGGGAGTGTATACTGTTTGTATTAGAATCAGAAGTCCTCTGAATTTGGATACTATGTGCAGTGTCTACAGCTTCTTATAACTTACAATGTTTGACCTACTTAGAAAATGGTGAATATGAAAAATGGTGTGGTCACTGCTAGGGGGAGGGGCTTATAAAGGCACTAAATGGTAATAGACAAAAAAATAAATAAAAATTAAAAGAAAAGAAAAGAAAATGTTGAATTTAAAACACTGGAAATGCCCCCACATCTCTGACAAAACTGCTCATCACGTTCTCTAGTGACGTCCATGAGGCTGGTGCAGGGGTCAGTACTTGACCTGTCAGCTGCATTTGGCAGCACAGGCTATTTATTCCCTTTTCCTGAAAATGCTTTCTCTGCTTGGCTTCTGAGGCAGCTCAGGTCTTTGTTTTTCTTTCTTGCTCAACCCCCAGAGTGATGTAGGGCTTAGTTTTAGGATCTATTTCCTATCACCACTCCCAAGATGATCTCCTCTAGTGCTATGCAATGAGGCATTTGTGTCTACGCCCTGGGGCCTCTACCTTGAATACCTGTATCATTTAGCCAGTAGCTGTTACTTAATAACTTATATCTCAATTTAACCTTTCTAACATGGAATCCTAATTTCAATCCCTCCAGTCTATTTCTTTGCAAGTCTTTTCAATTTTAGTAAATGGCAACTCTATCCTTCCAACTTCTCAGAACGAAAATTTTGGAGGGGACCTTTACTCCTTTGCATACTACTCCACATATTTAATGTACTAAAACATTCTGTTGTCTGCACCTTCAACATGTATTTAGAAACGAACCACGTTTTTTTACCACTCCCATTACTACTGTCTGCGGGAATGTGATTTCTCATTTGGATCACCACTAACACTGCGTAACTGATTTCCCTGCTTCTATACTTGGCTTCCTGTAATTTACTCCTCATACAGCAGCAGACATGATTCTTTTAGCTTGTCCAGGTCATATCACTTCTCTGACCAAACTCTCCAATGACTTCCCATTTCAGAGTGGAAGTCATATTCTTAAAATGGCTCCAAAACAGGCTCATGGCTTTTTTCTTATTTCCCTCTGATATTTTCTCATATGTCACTTTACCATCGAGGATTTCCTTGCATGTCCTGTAAAAAAAAATAAAATAAAATAAACCACCACTAAGTCTGTTTCTTTCCAGCTTTCCTCTTCTCCACTTTAATTTTCTTAGTAATGCTTATTACATTCTCTAAATTTTACATGTTTTATTATCCATATGCCTGTACTAAAGCAGTGATTTTCAACCTTTTTCATCTCATGGCATATATAAACTAATTACTAAAATTCTGCAGCACACCAAAATATATTTTTTGCTGATCTGATGGAAATAGGTATGTATAATTTTTAGTCATTTAAATAATAATAATAATAATAATAATAATAATAATAATAAATATTTACCTCCTCTTTTTGGTCCAAAGTGGCTTTGTAAAAATTTGGGTGCCTATACTTGTATATAATCTGGTACCAAGAATTAACCAATCAGGCACAACTTTATTATGCAACATGACCAATAAGATGCAACTCTATTATATAGCCTACAGACCATATATATTTACGGTTCAAGGCAGGGGATTCACAACTGATGGTTATTGTTCTGTTGGCTATTGTAATTTTTTAATTTGACAATCTAAGGGGAAAGTGGTCAGTGCCCCTCACTAAATAGTTGAGTATCGCATGCTTTAAATATTCTTGCAGTGCACAGGTGTGCTGCCTGCGACACACTGGCTGAAAATCACTGTACTAAAGTACAGGTTCCATAAGGGGTAGGACATTTGGATCTGTTTTCTTCATCATTGTATCCTCAGCATATAAAATAATTTTTGTCGTATAATAAGCATTGGATGAATAATTGTTAAATGAATGACAATGAAAAAAATGAAGTTTATTTAGAAAGTTTGGAACATTTTGTTTTTTTATTTAAATTACTGAAAATTTTTGTTTTGTTCATCAATACACTATATAGTTCCAACTGATAAAACACTCAATTTCACCATTTAATGTTGAGTAGGACGATTAATATCTGTAATTGAAATGCTGGAGGCCCAGTAATGACTGGGAGTGACAGTTAGATTCAGACACTCTTTCTCTGTAGGGTGTGGCAGGAGCTAGTACAACTAGCTCAAGCAGGCCCAGCAGGCTAACACATAGGCCCTGTAGGCACAGGTTCCAGTGAGTGCAACATTTCAAGTTTTAATCCCCAAAGTTATTGATACTGGCAGTTGATGGAGGGAGGCAGAAAGAACATAGGAGAAGTAAATTATGAGCTAAGTGGGACATTGCTGAATGACCTTACCAATAGCCCATAATGACACAAGGGGTATAGAGCCTTTCTGAGACTAGATACCAGCAAGGGCTGGGAATGGTTCTATGGGTTGAGCTTTAGAGTGGTTTTCTAAAGAACCAGAAAGGGAGACAAGTTAGACCAAAAGATAGAGGGCTTAGTACTTTCCTATTCTGGAGTCTGGGATCCCAACGGATGGAGTGAATAGAGGGGTGGAAGTCTGAACCCCCCCAAAAAAAAACATGAGGCTCCTCATTTGTACTCTGGAATTAAGGACATACTGGATGAAGAAAAGATATAGAAAATAAAATATAGAATTCCTGAATTCTATAGGGATAGGGATCAAGGCCATTAGCCTTGGACCAGTGAATGAAGCCTTATTCCAAGTCTGATCAGATAAAAGTGGGCAGTGAGGGGAGGGCATAGCCCAGATAAATATGATTCTTTCTTTCTTTCTTTCTTTCTTTCTTTCTTTCTTTCTTTCTTTCTTTCTTTCTTTCTTTCTTTCTTTCTTTCTTTCTTTCTTTCTTTCTTTCTCTCTCTCTCTCTCTCTCTCTCTCTCTCTTTCTTTCTTTCTTTCTTTCTTTCTTCTTTCTTTCTTTCTCTTTCTTTCTCCTTCCTTCCTTCCTTCCTTCCTTCCTTCCTCCCCTTTCTCTCTTTCTTCTTTCTTTCTCTCTCCTTCCTTTTTTTCTTCCTCCCTCCCTCCCCTCCTTCCTTTCCTTTTTTTTTCATTCCAGACGAGAAGAAGAGAAAAAGAGATAGGGATCAGAGAGAGAGAGAGAGAAAGAAACACTGATGTGAGAGAAACATTGATAAGTTCTGATAGGTTGCCTCCTGTATTCACCTTGACTGAGGACAAAACCTGCAACCTAGGCTTGTGCCCCAACTGGGAACAGAATCTGTAACCCTTTGGTTTTATAGGATGACTCCAACCAACTGAGCCACACTGGCCAGAGCTGACCTGTTTCTTTTGTCATGAATTTAGGAGTATCAAACATATTTATCAAGCACTTCCTGCATACCAGACACTGTATATTTAGTTTCATTTAATCTTTGGAATGCTATTAAGAGTTAGCTGACATACAGATTTAGCAGAAAATAAAACTGAGTGTTAATATTGTCCCCAGAGTCACATGGTTTGGAAGTACACAGAATTGAAATCTGAACCTAGAGTAGTTAAATGACAAAGTTTTTTGCCAGTTTCACTATTTCTCGGTTGTTTTCAATCTTAGCTCTCCATTGGAATCCTCTGAGTAGCTTTTAAAAATAACTTGTATCCAGATGTCCCCTTCAGATATCCTGATCTGAGTTGTTTGTACGGGGCCAGGTACGTTATTTTTCTTATTTTGGTAATTTCCCCCAGCTGATTCAAAGGTATGGTTGAGATAGAAAATTGTTGCTAGGCAATGCTTCAGGAGTGGGGTAAGGACTGGAGAGGTGGAGTTGAATGGCAGTTGGTGAGAATGAATAAAATTTAGTGTACTATAAAATTTTTGAAGTTGGTCCAGGATCAACAGCAGCAGTCATATCTGAGAACTGGTTAGAAATGCAAGAACCTTGAACTAGAAACTAAAGGGGTAGGGCTCAACAATCTGCGTTTTAACAAGCCTAATTCAAGCTAAAATTTGAGAATCCTTGGCATAGAGATTAAAGGCTTTGGATTTGAGCTCAAGAAAAACCTAGGTTTTAACTGGCATGCAACATTTAATAGCTATGCACACCACACTAAATTAACTAAGTCATCACCTCTAGGTCTCAATTTCCTTAGATGTTAAAAAAAAAAAGGAGGTTAATGTTACTTACTGCTCTGACAAATAATGCCACACTTTATGTAAATCACTTGGCACATACCGAGTGTTCAATAAATAGTAACTAATATTAAGGGGTAAGTATTTCAGAGAGAGTAATAAGTCAGCAACTGTGCTGTAAGTGTAAGCCCAGATAAGCCCATCTTTAAAGATCTAGGGAAGATAGTTATGAAAATGTAAAGTAGGTAATCAAGACTTGCATGAGTGCATTATGCCTTAGAATATTGAAAAAATGGACAAAAATATTTAGCCTACCAAATATTTAAAGAGTTATCTTTCTGAATAGAATTTAAATACCTCATATATAATATTGGATATGTACTGGTTATATAGTGAACACTAACATTTCCTACTTTTTCATTTGGTTAAGGTAAAGATATTGTTGACTTTTTTTCAGTATTATCTGTTTACCCATTGGATGTTCAGATAATAGGTTTGGTCATGCAAAGTACTGATGACAGATGGGTTGGATTTGGAGTTTGGGTTTAAGTATACTCCCTTCTGGGGCCAAACCTCCATCCCTACCTATTCTTCTTTAGAGATCCAGATGGAAAAGCAAGTGCTGAGGGTCACCAGAAGAAAGGCATGTGCTGAGAGAATAAAAAGATTTTTGAGACCTGAGATTGGATTCACTTGTTTACTCCTGGATTTTTTTTTCTTTTCTCATTAAGTGACAAAGCATGTGTGTGTGTGTGTGTGTGTGTGTGTGTGTGTTATCCTTAAAAGGTTACCTAAGATGACCATCCACCCTAACATACTCAGAATGATTGCATGTTTTACATATAATAATTACAAAATTGTAATACCAGTAAATAGTCTCACAGGCTATTGAATTTAGCATTACCACTAAAATTGGCATATGTTTGAGGAGGGTGAGATGTAGTAGAAAGAAAATTGACACAAGCTTGTTTTCTTTGCTCCAGAAGATAATGCAAGTAGATAAATAAAATCCTGGAGATGTTTGAAAACTTTTGAGAAAAAATGAGAATGCAAACTTACTTGAAGACGGATAGGTAGAAAGAGAAGCAATTAATCAATAAGGAACTATTGACTTGAGAACACTTTCTGGGAAAAATGAGTGAAGGAGACATTTCATACCCACACATACACATGAAGAGGGTTCAGAAAAACCCATCGCAGTACTTGAGAGAAAAAAACCAAGAGCAATTTACCTATTGACCTAACAGTTCAAGTTTTTGTTTTAATAGTACCAGTGGATGTGGGATAAAATGATTGACCTCTCTGAGTGGCTTTTGTGTAAATATGATTTTCATTAACATTCTAATGGAATGTATAAGTTTTGTATATAGAGTCTGGAATAGGATCATGGTGTTTGTGTTAAAAAAGTGACAATTGTTGCATCAAAAGATACAATACAATGTAGCAATTTGTGAATTGGAATTCTTTCATTATTCTTATTAAAAATTTATTTTTTGGAATGAAAAATAACAGTAGCAGGTATGCATTTGGGTGATCAAAAAGAGAATCTCAATTATGCATTTAAGCAGTTTTCAATAATACATTACTGTGAAATTTATAATATCGTAAGTTCCTAATCAGTACTTTAAATGAGGCAGTTAAACCTCAATGTAACTACTTGTGTCTTTCTTTAGAAAAATACTGGTCAGTAATTTTGTCTTTTATATTTTCCAAAAAGAGAAATTTATAGCTTAACTGTACTATGGTTAATCTTAACTTGTCAACAGATTATGTGAGATTTATAAGACTATTTCCTAATTAAAAAGTGAGGTTATCATAGTAACTAGTATATCCTGAATACTCTGCTCATATAACCTCTGAGATTCAGAGTGGTGTTTCATCTGAATTTTTCTATCAGCTACACTGATTTAAGATGCTCTCTTGCACTTTAGACTGCAAAGAAAAATGATTTCTTTACTGATTATATAAGTTTGAGTATTTGTAGACAATTTGTTTATAATATAGACCAAATGCCTCTGACATTTGGGATATTTTAAAGGTAGAAATAATTTAAAAGCACTTTCACAAGGCTTTGGGGATAGCACAGAGGTGATGGTGGAATATTTGTTTATGTAACTGAGGACTTAGAGTTTTAATTTCAGGAAATGCATTGAAGTAAAAAGGATCAGTCATTTGATGAATATGTTATTCTGAGGAATTCTTCTGCAAGAGAGATTACATTTTATTATTGGGAGACTATCTTATTAACTCAAAACATGTAAAGGAAAAGAAATCATGTTTAGATCCTAATAAAGTTTGCTACAAGTTTATATATGTATGTTTTTTACAGTGAATGAGTGGACTTGGAGTTCTGGAAATTTAATATACCTTCATATGACTTGTTTTCTTATTAAGCCTTTCCATATGCTCTTGCCTAGGCTTGGAATGATTTCATCATTTCTTCCCACTTTCATCCTTATCTTGCCCCTAATATTTCTTGGCTTACTTTATTTGTTGTTCAGATCTTAGCTGAGAGGCCATATGTTCTAGAAATATTGTTCTGATTCTCCAAGACTACTCTAAGGCTCCTCCTACATGCTCATATAACACCTGTTGAAAATAGTTTTATGCCTAATTGTAATGATTAGTTCATTCACTGGAGTGTCCTGAAGGGAATGACCAGGATTTTGTTACATGTTGTGGGCTCAAACACCCACCCACCTAGTGCCTGACCTATCATAGATTTTTTAAAAAGATTACATTAAATGAACTGTTTGGGTTTCCTAGGGCTGCTGTAACAAAATGCTGCAAACTGGATGACTTACAAAATCAGGTATGTATCTTTTTCCAGTTCTGGAAGCTAAAATTCCAAAAATAAAATGTTGGCATAATTGATTGCTACTGGAGGTTCTGAGAGTGAATCTGTTCCATAGATCTCTCTAGTATTTATCAGTTAATGGCAATACTGGCATCCTGATAGAAACATTAGTTCAATCTCTGCCTCTATCTTCATGTGGTGTATGCCCCTGTCTATGTATCCAAGTGTGTCTTCTCCTCTCTGGTAAGATCACTGTTGATATTGGTTTAGAGCCTTCTCTAATTCAGTATGATTTTATCTTAACTTGTTTGCATTAGAAAAGACCCTAGTAACTTCAAATAAGATTACAGTCACAGGTACCAGAAGTTAGGATTTCAACATATTGTTTTTTAAAAATCATATTTTAATGTTTATGCTGTTACAGTTGTTCCATTTTTCCCTTTTGTCCCCCATTATCCAGCTGCCCCTCACTCCCTCAGACAATCCCACACAACTTGTCCATGTCCATGGGTTTTGCATATGTGTACTTTGGCTACTGTTTTCTCCATGCTGTACTTTATATACCCATTGCTATTCTTTAACTACCTATTTGTACTTCTTAATTCCTCCATCTTTTTATCCATCCTCCTGACCCCCTCCCATCTGGCAATCATCAAAACATTCTCTGTGTCTATGATTCTGTTTCTGTTCTGCTTGTTTGTTTATTTTGTTTTTTAGAATCAGTTGTTGATACATATTTATTGCCATTTTATTGTTTGTATCATGGAGGTGCCAGAAGGAGAAGAGACAGCAGAAGAAATTGGAAACCTACTTGAAAAAAATAATGACCGAAAACTTCCCTAACTTGGTGGAGGAAATGGACATACCAGTCCAGGAAGCACAGATAGTCCAAAACAAGATGAACTCAAAGAAGCCTATACCAAGACACATCATAATTAAAATGCCAAAGATTAAAAGCAAAAAGAAAATCTTAAAAGTAGTAAAAGTAAAGCAGTTAGTTACCTAAAATGGAGATCTTGTAAGACTGTCAGCAGATTTTCAACAAAAACTTTGCAGCCAAAAGAGACTGGAAAGAAAAATTCAAAGTGATGAAAAGCAAGGACTTCCAACCAAGATTACTCTATCCAGCAAAGCTATCTAGAATTGAAGAACAAGAAAGAGCTTCCCAGACAAGAAAAAGCAAAGGTATTCCTCATTCCAGCTAACCAATATTACATGAAATATTAAAGGGTCTTCTTTAGAAGAATCAAAAATATGAACAATAAAATTTCAACATAACTTTTAGGGGACACAATTCAACCTGCAACAGTAACCATCTAGTACATTTTTACTTTGGGGTCAGGTTGATAAAAAAAACTATCTTAATCTTGGACAGACCAGTCAATAAGCTGCTAACTAGTTAGTTATAATCACTTACCAGGACAACATTTACAGAATGAAAAAATACCTGGTTTGCTTATTTGAACAGTTTCAATATCTAGACTTGATGATTTCTTAGAGAATTGAATTAATGGTAATAAACTTTTGATTCAGTTGCCAAATATATGAAATAGTTTGCCTATGGGTATCAGTGAAACAATTCTAGAAAGATAAATTCATATGCAGCAACTTCAGAAATAACTGTGCCAAAATAACTATGCTATATTCAGGGCTGTATATTCTCATGTGCACCTTCAAAGTCTTACATTTCTAATTTGGGTCATCTTTATTTTAGATACACTGAAAGGCAGGGAGAGACAAGGCAATAGTAAAAGTTATTTTTTGGCATTTAGCAATTAGTTGATTAACATGCAAATTTTATTCAAATTGATATAAATATGCATCTATTATTTTTGGTTCACCAGATTGGGTTATTTTTAAATTTAATAAGATGCAAAAATAATTAAGTGATTTAAAAATATATCATTTAATACTGAAGTAGTTTCTCAGTAGTGATGATTGCCAGATTGCACATGAGGTTCCAGGGACACGCTCAGCTACAAGGTCCAACAGTCAGCAGGCAGAAGATGGGACCTGGAAACCAGTCCATGTGGGCAAGGACTAGAAAGGATTGCAGATTTCCAGAGAGAGGAAAGCAAAGACTCCCACACTAGCACTAGGGAACAAAGAGATTTTGATGTGTGCCTGCATGCATATGTATGTTATGTGCCTGTATGCATGTTGTATATGGTCTTGGGTTAAGGGTTTAATGTGTTTTTGGATCTAATTGGAATTGAATGTGGGCAAGTGGAAATGTGTATGAATGCTAATAAGTCTGTGCTTTTGGTATATAAACAAATGTTGCTATGACTGGTAGATGTTTTGTAATTTTCAAAAGATGTCTTGTAGATTCTTTACATTAATAGGCTTTACTGTCCTAGAATTTATGAAATCCTCATGGGGGCTTCCCTATTTTTATTATTCTGCTAAGCCAGCAGGGGGAAATCATACATTATTCTTTGGTAGGCTTCAGAAACATTTTTTTTTCAAACTTTTTTTAAAAGGTCTACCTTCTTGCTGAAAATTTTAAATAATTTAATATAGAGTGCTTATAGTGTTATTCTGATAAGCACATTTACATCAATTCCTAAAGAGCAGAATTAAACTTTAAGTTCTTTGTTTTTTTCAAGTTAAATAAAAACATACAACAACCCAGTATTCCTGGTAAAAAGTAATTGTCTGGTTGTTGATTATATCCATAATGCTTTCAAAATGCTAACTCCATTTTGTGATATAAGAAACTTAATTACTGAATTTAAATGACACTGAAAAAAGTAAAGGAAAATCTATAGGCCAGTACTTAGTACTAAAAGTAAATTATTTTAATATTTGCTACTACATTTTTCATCTACTTTTTTAAAGTTTAAACATATCTGGAGAAGAAAATAAACATTTAAAATTTCCCATTACAAACAAGAATAGCTCTTTGTTAACATAAGGCATAATATGAAGACTCTATGGCTATTGTTTCTGAGAATATAAAAGATGATTGCATCATATTGTCTGTATTCTGTATTGAAAACACTGTAATGCTTATATGGTTAGTAATGAGATGATCAAAGTCAATACACTGTGCACTTTTGAGCAACATGGAAGGATAACACCATTGTTTTTTTTTTTTTTTTGTATATTAGCCTCTGTACTAAGTTAATCATGTTCACTGTTCCATCATCAGTTGTCATTCACTCATTTTGTGAAATTTGAGCATTTGCATTTAATGTTATTGTATTGTTTCTGTTTACTACAGCTGGTTGCAATAGACACAAATGACAATTTCACAGCTACACATAAAAGGTAACAAAAAAACATTCAAAATAGAAACATCTTACTCTGCAACAAGTATACAATCTAAGTATGAGTAACATGTCTAAATTTATGTAAATTAGAATGGGTTTATCTTATGGTACATAAACTCATCTATTTGAAAGGAACTATACATTTTTTTAAAAGTAAATGACTGGGTAACACATATTTATGAAATCATAAATACTCAATTATAATTTTTATACACTGCTAATTATATAGAAATGTTTAAAAATTAGAGAAAATAATGCAAATGATCACATATTTAACAAATAGAAAATATTCAAAAAGATAATTATGAAATAAAAATCAGATAAAAAGAATAGAATAAAAACTTTTAAAATAATACTTAATAGAAAAACAAAACTATATAATTTGTGTATTTCATGATTTGGAAACTGTAATTATTTTGCACACATGCACACACAGATACTGAACACACACTTGCTAAAGTGCAGAGGAAAAAATTCACAAAGGGAGAACAAGCATTACCAATAGGTGACAAGAAAGCTATACCCCCAGATCTGTATCTGTCATCACCAGGATGTCTGTAAAAGTGTTAAAGCTGAAGTGTACCTAGCAAATAGTTCTCAGAAGAATATGCATAAGGGCTATTGAACTGAAATCACACATGACTAATGAAAGAGGAATCAATCATTTTATTTTGTTGTTAGAGATAAAACTGAGTTATTAGCCTTTCTTTTTACTTCTTGGGTTAAAATTTTAACCACTCTCTTTTACAAGGGGTGTTTTATTTTCCAAAAGGTTTCAGTTTCAGAAGCATAGAAGTTATATGTCAAGTGTAGTGCAAACCAAACTTAAATTAGTTGTTTTCATTGACTAAAAATAACTCAAAAGTATCAATAATATTTATATATTGGCAAACGATATGTAAAATAAATGTTAACCTTAAGCACCAAATAAGACATTTAAATATATTGACAAATCCAGGACAGAACGATTCTTGGGAAGTTAGTCTTTTAGTTAGAGTGGATGTTCTGTAACAGTAAGGTGTATTAATTTTGTATTGATTTCCTCACCTGCTTTTCCAAGTACTAAATAACTGTTTTTTAAAAAATAAACAGGTTTCCTTCCTTTTTTATTAAATTTATTTGGGTGACACTGGTTAATATGATCACATAGGTTCGAAGTATACATTTCTATGATGCATGATCTGTATATTGCATTGTTTCCCACCACCCAAAGTCAAATGATCTTCCATCACCATGTATTTGTCCCCATTTACCTGCATCAACCATCCTTCCCTCTAGTAACCACCATACTGTTGTCTGTGTCTATGAGTTTCAGTTTTATATCCCACATGTGACTGAAATCATATGGTTCTTAACTTTATCTGCCTGAATTATTTCACTTAATACAATATTCTCAAGGTCCATCCATGTTGTCATAAATGGCACTATGTCATCTTTTCTTATAGATGAGTAGTATTCCATAGTATATGCACCACATTTTTATCTGATCCTCTGTTAAAGGATACTTTGCTCTATGTCTTGGCCACCATGAATAGTGCTGCAATGAGCATAAGGGTTCACATGCCTTTGTGAATAAGTGTTTTTGAGTTTTTTGGTTAAATACTCAGAAGAGGGACTCCTGGGTCATATGTTAACTCTATTCTGAATTTGTTGAGCAACTTCCATTCTGTCTTCCATAATGACTGTACCAGTTTACCTTCCCATCAACAGTGATGGGAGTTCCATTTTCTCTACAACCTCCCAACACTTGTTATTACCTGTCTTGGTGATAATGGCCATCCTAACATGTGTGAAGTGGTATCTCATTTTAGTTTTGATTTGAATTTCCTTATTAGCTAGTGAAGTTGAACATCTTTTTATATATTTGTTGTCCATTTGTATACCTTCTTAGAAGAGATGTCTTTTCAGGTCCTGTGGCTATTTTTTAATTAAATTGTTTATTTGTTTGGTGTTGAGTTATATGAGTTCTTTATGTATTTTGTATATTCATCCCATGTTGGAGCTGTTGTTTACAAATCATCTCCCATTCTTGTGATTGCCTTTTCATTTTGTTGGCAGTTGCTTTTGCTGTGCAAAAGCTTTTTAATTTGACATAGTCCCATACATTTATTTTTGGCTTACTTCCCTTGCCTTTGAGGTCAAATTCATAAAATGTTTCCTAAGACCAAGGTTCATAGGTTTGTTATCCATGTTTCCTTATATGTTCACTCTTTTGAATGTTGCTTTTCAATTTCTCCAGCACCACTTATTGAAGATGCTTTGTTTCTCCATTGTGTATTTTTGACTCCTTTGTAAAAAAGTATTTGCTCATATACATGTGGTTTTATTTCTGAACTCTCAGTTCTGTACTATTGGTCTGTGTGTCTGTTTTTCCGCCAATACCATGCTGTTTGATTATTGCAAATATGTCATATAATTAGGAGTCAGGTAGATACCTCTGGCTTTGTTTGCTTGTTTTTTTTCCCTCAGAATCGCTTTGGCTTTTCAGGTTCTTTTGTTTTCTGTTACCATCAGTGTTTAGCTAGATATTGATAAAGGAAAGAAAGCAAAAGTAATTAGACACTGAGTTTAATAAACTGAGAAGCATAAGCCTGTTTGCTCAGCCAGGAAGCTGTAGTTTCATATACCTCGGGATAAGAGCATTTCTCTGCCAAGGGGATTAACAATGCCCACCTCTGGTACTGGATTGTTGAGGGGCTGCAGGGATAGATGCTGGACCATAGAGGTCTGTCAGTGTAACTAGAGGGTGTAGACCCATTTGAAGACTGTGAAAATTTGAGGAATTGATTGATTATTTTGACATAGCTTCTGGTTCGTCCCACACCTAAACTCCTGGTTATAATTCCAGGGAAACAAATAACTCTCTCTTGCTTGCGACCTGCACTTACACAGTGCATTTGCCTGTTCTCTCCACATGACCCTCACAGCCATGTAGCCCAGGGCCATGCAACTCCACATGTAGGCTCCTGAGGGAGCCTAAAATGGATTGCAACTGGAAACACATGCTAAGCTAGCTAGGTTCTGGACAAGACTGCACTTTAATATGGAGCATAAACTCTGGGTAATGACCTTCATCCTGGCCTTACTGAAGACAATTTTGGACTTTATCTACAGTGAGAGAGATGAATGCGGCACATTTAGAAGTCAGGTGGGCAACCCCCTTAATTGTACACCTTCAATAAACCACTATACAGAGCCATATCCCTCCATGCAGGTCTCAGCAAATTCTTTTCCTTTAGATACCGTAAGATACCCCACTTCCCCCAGTAATAGATTCATACTAACCTGATGTTTTTTTGTTCTATTTCTTTAAAAATGGCATTGGGATTTTGATGGGGATTGCATTAAATCTGTATAACGCTTTGAGTAATATGGACACTTCAACTATGTTGATTCTTCCAATCCATGAACAGGATTATCTTTTGATTTCATTGTGTCTTTTTCAGTCTTTTTTAATAATGCTTTGTAGTTTTCAGTTTTCACATCCTTTGTATTTATATTCCTAGTTTTTTTGCAGCTGCAAAGAAATTTTTTAAATTTATTTCTGAAGTTTAATTGTTAGTATATAGCAAAACAGTGGATTTATGTACCTTGATTTTTGTATCCTGTAACTTTACTGTATTTGTTTACTGTTTCTAATAGCTTTTTTGGTGGAGTCCTTAGAGTTTTCTATATATGGAATCATATCATCTCTAAACTGAGACTTTTACTGGTTCATTTACAATTTGGATGTGTTTGGTTTCTTTCTTTTTCCTTATTGCTCTGGCTAGGAACTCCAGAACTGTGTAGACTTAAGAGTGGTGAGAGTGGGCATCCTTGTCTTGTTCTTGATTGTACAGGAAATGCTCTCAGTTTTTCACCATTGAGTATAATATTGACTGAAGGTTTGTCATATGTGGGCTTGATTATGTTGAGGTACTTTCCTTCTATACCCATTTTATTGAGTATTTTAATTGTAAATTGATGTTGTATCTTATGAAATACTTTTTATGCATCTATAATAAGATCATACAATTTTTATTCTTTGTTTTGTTAATGTGGTATATTACATTGGTCAGTTTGCATATGTTAAACCATTCTTATGCTTTGGAATGAGTCCCACTTGGTCATAATGTAGTATTTTTTAATGTACTGTTATATCCAATTTCCTAGTATTTTGCTGACAATTTTTGCATCTGTATTCTTCAGACATATTGGTCTATAGGTTTTGTATGTCAGTGTTATGTCAGTGTTATGGCAATCCTTGCCAGGTTTTGGTATCAGTGTTATGTTGACCTTATATAATTTGGTAGGAAGTATGGCCCCTTCCTCATTTTTCTTTGAAAAGCTTGAGAAAGATAGGTATCAGATCTTTTTTTGAATATTTGGTAAAATGACTAGTGAAAACATCTGGCTCTGGACATTTATTTCGGGGGGAAGTTTTTGATAGTTGTTTCAATTTCTTCACTGTTGATTGGTTTATTTAGATTTTCCAATTCTTGCTGATTTGGTCTAAGAAGGTAATGTATTTCTAGACACTTATGCATTTCTTCCAGGTTATTAATTTGGTGGCGTATAGTCTTTTGAAATATTCTAGTATGATTTTTGTATATCTATGCTGTCTGTGGTAAATTCTTTCATTTCTGATTTTGTTTGCATGAGTATTTTGTTTTTATTCCTTAGTTGATATTATTAATCTTTACAAAGAACCAGCTTTCTAATTAATTTTTGTGAATTCTTTTTGTTTTCTATTTCATTTAATTCTGCACAGAATTTCTTATTTTCTTTCTCCTGAGTTTAGGTTACTCTTGCTCTTCTTTTTCTAGTTCTTTAAGATGTAATGTTAGGTTGTTTACTTGGGATTTCCCTTTTTTTTGAGCAATGATATACATTGCTCTCTTATTACTGCTTTTGCTGCATAACAGAAGTTTTGATATGTCATATTGTCATTTTCATTTGTCTCTATATATTTTTTGATCTCACCTTTTATTTCTTTTTTGACCCAGTTATTTATTAGTAGTATGTTACTTAATTTCCACACATTTGTCAGTTTCTTTGCTTCCTTTTTGTAGTTGATTTTGTTTGAAGCACTGTGGTCAAAAAATATGCTCGGTGTGATTTCAATCTTTTTGAATTTACTGAGGCTAGTTTTGTGACCTAGCATATCGTCTATCTTTGGGAATGTTCCATATATACTGGAGAAGAATGTGCATTCTGATATTCTGGGATGAATGGCTTTGTAAATGTTAAGTATGTCCATTTGTTCTAATGTTTCATTTAACCCTGCAAGGGTCACAGTAAAAAAATTACAGCATAGGTTGCATGTATCCAAGTGATACAATCATTACTAGTATGTGCTGAAATGAGATAGAAAAATTAAAAACTGCCAATTTGCATTATTATACCTATATAATAAAATACATTATTTAAAATTTATTTTGTTACAATCTAGAAATTATTTAACAAAGAAATATAAAAACAAAAACTAAAAACTTTTCTTTTCAAATAATGGAAATATAGATATTGCTAAAAAATACAACCAAAAAATAGCTGGCTTTGCAAAATGTTCTCTGAAATAGTCTTTGAAAACAATATTGCTATGCTCAAGGCATAAATGCCTTTCACAACATTGCAAAAATATTTTGATAAGTGACTTATTTTGGATACATAGCAACTAATACATCTTTTCCTTTTTCTGCTCATTAAGGGATATATATCTATGTTGTCATTAGAATCCTTCAATTTGTGTTTGAAATTGATGAAGTTTCAGTGTAAAGGCTTATGCACACCTGAAGAAAATTCTGAACATGTTTCTATTTGTTCTAACACTTTGTTATGAGATTTCTAATAAATATACTGTGCCTTATTTTTATATTGTTGCTCAGCATATGAATAGTCTGAGCATTTATTCCTGCAATATTCAAAATTGTGTGGAATATAACCATAGGCCATATTCTGGTGTTCCTGGCTATATTATATGTAACTATCATTTGGTCCACAGTGTTGACTCCTGACTTTGTTTGGTTGTAATATTTTATCATGTTAGGCTTTTGCAAATGTAAATTTATGGTGTCACTGAAATGTATACTTGAAACTAAAATTATGTTTTTCCCTTTTTTGATATATGAGATACCAGTGTGCAATCTGTACCATAAGCAACAAGTTGGATTCTTCAGGCCTGTTTTTAGAAGACATGAATTCAGGAGGTAGCTGGCATTTATTTTTATGAATAGTACCTGCATATGAAAGTCACCTCTTTTTTTAAGTCAGAGATAAGATTTATATCAGTGAACCAGTTATCTGCTGTAATATTATATCCTGATGAGTAAATGGGTTCTGCAAGTCTTTTGATTATGTCTGCTGGCTTATTACTAATCAAGTAAAGACCTCTGGGCTGCTTACTGGCATATATTTCAAGATTCCTGTGTAAATACTTTTGAATCGACCACAGCAGAAATTTTTATACCACATTTGCCAGGCCTGGGTGGACTCTGTTGTCTAAACCCACATTTGCCTCTAAACCCAGGTAACATTTTGTCTATTGTTATATTCTGTCCCATAAAGTAACATAATTTACAATTTTCTACAAATGCTGAGAAAATATCTTTCATAGCCCCTAATTTGTGCACTTTCAAGAGTTCTAAGTGGGTAAGTTTGTCATCAAACATGATATATCTATCTAACTCTCTGCAAAGATATCATACATGTTTGTCATCAAACATGATCTATTTTGAATATATATAACTCTCTGTAAAGATATCATAAATCTAAAAGATTTAATCCCACTACCATCTGCAGCCCACAAATCCTGCAAATTTAGCCAATTACTGCTATGTAAACCAGCTAGATTGAGACACTGAAAAGTGCTTTACATTCTGTTTTGTCTATATGTTTAGCATCTCTTTTTCATGAAAACCTGCTCAAGACAGAAGTGATGTATTTATTTGTATATAATAAGATTAGATCTAAAATATTATTTGTGATAAAGCAGTTCCAAGTTTCTTCTGTCTTGGCATTTTTTGCATTTGGCCAAATTAATGATAGTTGACACAAAATATTTGGCAGCTGTTTTCCAATTCGTCTTTTATTGGATGCCCCCCCATTTTGATTCTTTATCCTTTCCAAATAAAAATACTCTTCATTCACGTCTAATTCATCTTCACTTTCTTCACTGTAAACATCTTGTTCAATATCCAAATCTTCTGAACTTCTACATAATCTTCATCTTCTTTTACTGTTTCTTAAACCAACTGTTTTATTATTAACTTTAGTAAGATTATTCCTTTTAAATATATTTTATTGATTATGCTATTACAGTTGTCCTATTTTTTCTCCCCTTTATTCCCCTCTGTCCTGCATCTCCCTTCCACCAGCATTCCCCCCACCTTAGTTCATGTCCATGGGTCATACATATAAGTTCTTTGGCTTCTCCATTTCCCATACTATTCTTGCCCTCCCCCTGTCTATTTTGTACCTGCAATTTATGGTTCTTATTCCCTGTACTTTCCCCCCCAATTTCCCTGCTTACCCTCCCCACTGATAACCCTCCAAAGTGCTCTCCATTTCTGTGATTCTGTTCCTGTTCAGTTGTTTGCTTAGTTAGTTTGTTTGTTTTAGGTTCAGTTGATAGTTGTGAGTTTATTGTCATTTTACTGTTTATATTTTTGATCATCTTCTTTTTGTTAGATAAGTCC
>PVKM010028223.1:0-18414 GCA_004027735.1 Carollia perspicillata
CTCAGGTGCTACGAAAAGACAGCAATGTGCCCAGGCCCCATCCTGTCTGGCCTGGACACTCCCCAGGCACTGCCACAGACCGGATGGGTGCTCGGACCAACTGCCTCCTTCACTCAGCACAGGGCTCCCATCCCCTCCACGGCGCCCTCTGCCCACCAAGCTCTGTCCGCACACAGGAGGCGTCTGGAGAGGCCCGAAACCTCCAGAAGCTGATTGCGTCTTCTTCCCCATGCATTAGGAGAAAAGCAGCCTCCCAAACAGACAAGCCGGCTGATAAAAAGGAAGATGAAAGCCAAACGGTGAGCAAATGTCCGGTTGCCCGCCCCACCAGTGTGAATAGACCGGGAAGGCTCTCGGCCCCAGGCCAGGCCTTTGGATGGGTACCTCACCAGGTGATTTGTAGGAGGGATGGGGGACAGGGGACCATAGGAGGGGTAGAGGGCAGGGGACAGGAGGAAAGGCAACAGGAGGGCCTGTGGAGCTTTCATGTCTGCCCCCACAGCACAGGGCCACTGGCCTCTGCTGCCCGAAAGTCGAGATTTGCTCTACTTGGAGCTCGAAGACAAAGGCGGAGGAGCAGGGTGGCCCATGGGCCCTGAGGGGAAAGCCTGGGGCCTGGGAGCAGGGTGGGGCCACGCAGACAGATCCAGGCCTCCTGGGCCAGTTGCTGGAAGACCAGGGTGGTTTTTATTTTCCAGTCACTTGTGTTCTTAAAGACTCCTTGAGTCCACTGACCCCAGCAGGAGCTGGGCAGAGGAACCAAGGCTGTGGCCCTCATCCTTCCTGGGTGTCCTGGAGCCTAGTCTGGCCACACAGGCTCGAAGCATCTGCTTCCACTCGGATGCCTCGTTTTCTTTTCCTCTGTGTTAAGCTTTTCCAAGAAAAACAGCCTCCTATTAAAATGGCTAAGTTGAGCCCTGAACTACAAATGGCGTACGGGCAACAACTCAGTGGCAGAAGGAGACAGAAGAGATACAGCCAGATGTGACCCCTGGGCTCCATCCAGCCCTGCCCCCGATTTTCCTGGCTTCTGGCCCCCATGCTTGAGCTCTGTGGTCCCCTCAGCCTCACCACTATCTCGTCCTCAGCCTGCACGTCTCTGTGACTATCTCGTTGTGCAAAACAGACCCCCCCGGCTGGGTGAGGTTCCCCAGCACTTAGTTCCCTCGGCCACGTGCACACGCACACAGGCACACATGTGCTTGTCCTCGGCCCTTAGCACAGGCCACCTCCCCAGTGGGGTTTGGGGTTTTCATTTGTTAATAATATTCATTGTTTCACTGTTTATAAAAGTAACACATGTTCCTTAAAAAAAAACAAACCTGAGTTTTAAAAAACACTCTCATAACCAACCCGCCCCACCAGCCCTTGTGGCCAGACTGACGCTGGGCCTCTCCTTCCCGTTGCAGGAAGAGCCGAGCACCTCTCCATCTCCGGGGACCCGAGCAGCCAGCCAGCCACCCAACTCCTCAGGTAAGAAGCTGCCCTACCCCACATTGAGCCAGGTCTCAGAGCAGGAGGCACTCACTAGGGAGATGGTCTGACCCTACCGCCTCACTTTACGGATGAGCAGAGATGGCCAGAAGGGCTGTGCAGGTAGGGTCTGCCCGTGGGGCATCAGAGCCGGCCAGCCCGCAGAGCCCACACGAGGGAATCGGCCTGTCTGCCAGCACCTGTCGGGGAGCATCAGGTGGCCCTGGGGCTCAGCTTCCTGCCTGGGGCCAGGGCTCTGAAGAGGACATCCGCCCAAACCCAGCTCAGCAGCCCACGGTCTGGGGTCTGGGACATGGGGTCCAGGGAGGGGGTGTAATTAGAAGAGCGAGGGAGACACCGGGGTTTATCACGCCATCGCTCAGCAGACGTGCGTTCAGCATCTGCTCAGAGCAGGAGGGACAGGCAGAGGGGACAGAGGCCACCCACCCCAGCCGAAGGAGGCTGTAGCCACTGTGGCTGTCTCTCTGGGGCCTGGGGCATGGCTCCGCCCCACACCAGTGTGCGTCCTGGTGCTCCAATGGCGTGCCTGCCTCCCTTGTGCAAGGGTGCTGTGTCCCTTTCCCAGATGGGGCCATGTGGGCGCTCAGTGGCGATGTGAGCACCTCACACCTGTGCATGGGTCAGGAGTTACCCCGCTTTAGAAGGCTGAAGCACAGTGTCGTCGCGGAGTTCGCTCAAGGCCACGTGCCTGCAGCTGGGGTGCAGTCCCAGCTCTTGTACCACCGGGCCCAGCGTGCGTCCCGGGGGCTGGCTTTCAGGAGACTGGCCTCAGACGCTTGGTCAGGCTCAGTGCGGGCGGGTGGCCTCATGCTGCCCTGGGCGCTTTTCCTGCCACCTCTGTGCTCATCCTGCCATGTCAGTGGATTCAGTTCAGCTAGACACATCTCTTGAAAAAAAAAGGAAATGTAATTTAAACTTAAAAAAGAAGGAAAGAGCGAGAGCCCAGGACAGGGAAGGGCTGTCTACAGCGTGGAGGTGGGGACCAAGGAATCAGTGTACCGTAGGTCCCCGGGCCTGGCCCCCAAAAGCAGATGTGGGCCTCGGGCCGACGGAGAGTGCTGAGTGAGGGGCTTCCCCTGCCCCACTCGGCCCACGGCTCTGGAGTCATAGTTGAGAGGGTCGTTGACCACTTGGTCCAGGTTCCAAGGAGAGTGGACTTTCCATGGTGCACACTCGAAACTAGACCAGAAGTCAAGGTCAACCAGGTCCTGAGTGGGGGAGACATGGGGTGACAACAGCGTCATCCACAGCCCTGTCAGAGCTGCCTGGGCCAGTGGGGAGCAGACCAGGCCAGGCTTCAGCTCTGCCAGAACAAAGCCTCCTGGTGGGTGTCGGGGGACCTCCCATCAGGGATGTAGGGTGGGGACCGGGAGTCCTCTCAGCCCTGAGGCTCCTCGTCCGTGACGTGATTGACAGAGGCCGGCCGGAAGCCCTGGGAGCGGAGCAACTCTGTGGAGAAGCCTGTGTCCGCATTACTGTCCAGGTGAGCGGCCCCGGGCAGGCTTGACCACGTGCCCGCGTCTGGTGGGGCCGTGGCGGCCACGGTGCCCATTCACGTGTCTGTTTCGTCCCACTGCCCTAGAACCCCGTCCGTGGCCAAGAGCCCCGAAGCTAAGAGCCCCCTCCAGTCGCAGCCTCACTCTAGGTACCGAACAGCCCCGTCTCGGGGGCCTTCTTTGTCCCCCGCCGTGACTAACACCCTGGACCCTGTCTCGTGTCCTGTCATCTAACAGTGGCTCTGGGAAGTAGCGGTCTGCTCTTCTTTCAGACCCGGGGCCGACCTGGGGGCTGCTGCTTCCACTCCCCTCAGAAAGGGAGCGACGGGGCCTGGGAGGGGACCGCCCGCCCAGCGAGGCAGCGAGTGGAGCCGAGGGCAAACCCTGGGCCGGGGCTTACCACGTCCTTGGGCAGGCCTCCCCCAACCCCGTGTGGAGGTCTCTCCACCCCTGCCCCCCAGGGCAGTCATGTGGACAGCTGTGTGACAGCAGCTGGACACAGGCGGTGCTCCCTCACCAGAGCTACCTCCCATGGCACAGCCATCCCCGACGGGCCTGGCTCCCACCTCCTCGACTTCTGCTGTGAACAGTGCACACGGCCAGGTCCCTGGGGCACTGACCATGTTTCCCAGACCAAGGGCTGGTGTGGCAACAGGACAGGACATCCGGAACCCAGGTCACCCAAAGTCAGAGGCAGACAGCCCATGGTTACCGCAGGCCAGGGGTGGCCTGAGCCTGCGGGCCTCCAGAGCCTGTGCTGCTGCCCTGGCAGGAGGGGCGGCGGCAGACTCGGTGAGCAGGGAGAAAGACGTCACGGGGACAGCCGGCCTGTGCTCTGCTGGGTTCTGGGACAGCTGTGGGCTCTAACGGCGCCCTGGAGCCACACCGGGTCACAGGGGGAGATAGCTCCAGGGACAGGAACATTAGCAAGTGGGCTGGGCAGGCCTCTCTTGGAGGTGGCATCTGAGTTCCCCAAGACCGTGGGGACAGCCTTCCAGTCTGGAAGCATGGAGGTGCTGAGGTCCTGATCCTGTCACCCGCCCGGCAGGTTCACAGGACAGAATTGGCCATGCAGCTGCAGTGTCGGGAGGGGGGAGGATGGGAAGGAGTCACGTGGTGAGAGCTTGGATTCAGCGCTGTGAGCGCGGGGCCTGCCACAGAAGGGCAGGAGCGGAAGCGGGGCATCCCGGCTGTGGTGGGGATGGGCTGCCAGGTGTCCCACTCGGAAAAGACAGCTCTGTCTCCAGTGTGATGCAGGCCCGCCAGCAGTAGCACCCCTGAGCTCACAGAGCCTGGCGGCATCACCCTCCGGGGACTGTCGGGGTGGGGGGGACAGGGGCACAGAGAGATGAGGCCATTAGCCCAGGGGACCCAGAAAATTGCTGTTACCACAGACACTTGAACCTACAGGCAGGTGTGAGAGACCTGGGTCTGAGGCTGGACCTGTTCCCCGTCGGGAGCGGCATCGCTCACGGTGGGCCTGCCACTGGAGTTGACCTGGGAGGGGTGCAAGGGCACCCCGTGTTCTCATTCACGCGCACGTAGATCTGTGCACCAGGCCACTGAAACTTCATGTAGCGCCCTGCGGGCTTTGTCCTGGCTCCACTGAGATGCTCTCAACACCCCCGTTGTGCCGGTTGGAGTGCACACACGGTGATTCAGCGTGTCTGCGTGTTGGGCAGAGTGGGCCTTGTGTGTGTGTGTGGTGAGGTCTTTCGAGACCTGCTTTCCTGGCTACTCTCGAGCACACAGCGCAGTGTGCTGACCAGCCCCCATGCTGTGCGTCCCACCCCCACGACCTGGCCATCCTCCAGCTGGGCGTGTGTGCGCCGGACCTTCCCCACCCCTGACACCCACCGGGCTGCCCTTCGTTTCAGTGAGTCTGGTTTTCTGAGGTCGCACACGAAGCAAAGCCATACACTCTTTGTCTTTCTCCGTCTGGCGTATCTCGCTGAACATCGAGCCCTCTGGGTCCACCCCTGCTGCAACAAACAGCAGGCCTCCCCCTGTGCCTCGGCTGGGTCCTTTCCATCGCATGGGTCCCGCGTCTTCCGTACCCAGTCGCCTGTCCCTGGGCACCTAGGCGGCTGTGCTGCAGTGAACGTGGGTGAGTGCAGGCATCTCTTCAAGACCACGTCCCTCAACGACTTCCTCTCCTTCGGAGAAAACCCAGAAACGGGATTGCTGGTCTGTTTCTCATTTTCCAAGGAGCCTCCACACTTTTCCACAGAGGTACCATGGTTTTCATGCGTGTTTTCCCTCGCCATGGAGACCAGCGGTCCTCGTCTGTCCAGTGGCCTCGCAGCTGGGCCGACCCTGCCCAGCCACTGTGTGCCCACCACCCATCACGCCCACGGTCCCTGCAGCAGCTCAGCCGTGTCACTGCCCCGTACCCGCAGGCCCACCAGCATGTGGGGAGAGAATCGGGTCCAGACAGTGCACCTGGGTCTGCTTGAGAGGGCCAAGCAGTGAGACGCTCCCTGCCGAGATCTCCCAGGGGCATTAACTCTCAAACCAGCTCGCATTAGTCCAGGAACTTTGCAAAGAGCAAACCACACCCAAGGACGTTGATTGAAGTCAGGCTCTACAGAGAACTTAGGCCTTTAGGACGAGTGTTTACTGTGCAAAGTTTTTGCGATTTTGCATCCTATTTAATGCCATTCTTACTAGTTTTTCCCGAAGCCTCCCTTGAGCCAGGAACACAGGCCACACACCAAGGACAAGCTGACCGATGTGTTTCTCTCTGGGAGGCAGTGTGTAACCGTGGTGCGGCCCGCCTGTGTTGCCGCTCGGTGTGAGAGCGCACAAGCCCGGAAACAGCTCCTTTGGTGGACCCGAGTGCCGGCTCTTGGGTTGGGAAATATGGTCACGTTACCCGTGAGACCCTGAAGACAGGGCGCTGGGGCCCTTCCCGCGCAGCAGAGGAGTGGCCAGAGACAGAGTGAAAGCCTTCGAGGGGCACAGGAAGAGGGCGCTGCCTGGCCTGGCCCACAGGGCGCTCCCGGAGAGGGGCTCTGCGGCACCCAGGCTCCTTCTCACACTCTGTCCCCCAGTGTGGCGGGGCCCAGCAGGCGCACCCACTTGACCGCACCCTGCATCCTCTCCCCAGGATGAAGCCGGCAGGAAGTGTCAACGATGTGGCCCTGGATGCCTTCGATTTGGACAGGATGAAACAGGTGAGTGTGTCCTTTCCTGAGAGGCCGGGGACCACCTCAGGTGCACGTGCTTGGGCAGGTGGGCAGGCCCAGGGGCCCTCACGGCTGAAACTCAGGCAGGGAGCCAGCCTTGGAGGGCGGTCACAGCGCTGTCCCCAGCCTGTGCCGTCACTGGAACAAAGCAGCCCTCCGCCTGTCTGGGCACTCCAGAGCGGGCCTGAGGTATGGGAGGCCGCAGGGCCCCACCCCAGCACGCTCCCACCCTGGAGGGAGGCGCAGGGCACCCTGCCCCTTCAGACACACACCCCCACCCCCGCAAGGCTGCTTCTCACGGGGGCTCTGCTCCCACAGGAGATCCTGGAGGAGGTGGTCCGGGAGCTCCACAAGGTGAAGGAGGAGATCATCGACGGTGAGTCCACGCAGCCAGGGCTCCTGTGGCAGGGCAGGGCCTGGGGGGCCGTCGGTTTGGTGCCCTGGTGCTCTGGTTTCTCTGTCCCCTCATGGCCCACGCCACCCTCCCTAAGGTCTCTAGTCAGCAGGCCGAGGCTTAGACAAGTTACGGGACTCGCAGCACCTGAATCTGCCATCCCCACTTCCTGCGCTTGTCCTGAGGCCATGGTAGCCACGGTAACTACACAGGGAGGGTGATCAAGAACATTCTCCGAAGCCCAGGGCTGCCAAAGCAGCTCTAGGGCTGGCTTCTGTTTCTGCAGCTGTGGACTTAGGTTGACTTTTCTGATTCTGTTCCCTCCCCAGGGAGAGCTAGAGGGACCCAGAAGGCACAGGGCTACTTCTCGGGCCTGACCTGGTTCACAGCCTGCCTGCCCCGCCCAGGCTGCGGGGGGAGTCCAGGGGCTCTGGCTCACCGGGAATGCTCCCCATCCCGGTCCCCCTTCAGAGCCTTTGATGCCCTGGCTCAGACCTGGGACAGGGGACAAGGAAAGGTCTGCTTAGGCAGGGCTGGCGCAGCCCTGGGACTAGAGGCGATGGCAGCTGGTGGCAGAGAGCTGCCTGGACTCTGGGAGAGGAGAGGCTAGGGCGGGAGCCTGCCTGGGGCGCCCCCGGACCCAGACCCCTGTCCGGAGCTGGGCGCCCCAGCCACACCCTGGCCTGGCCCCAGCGGAGAACACTCAGCCCCGTCTGTGTGGTCCCCGGGCTGCACAGATAAGGAGGCCCGAGCTGCACAGATAAGGAGGTGATAAATGAACAGAGCGGGATGCAGCTGGAGTCGGAAAGGAGACAGAGGCCAGCTATTAACTCAGGTTTATTGCTGGGTGACTCCCCAGGTGGGGCTGCCACTGTGCCCCAGGGCCAGGGCTGCTGGGGGCTGGAAGCAGCCTGTATGCAGGGGCAGCTGGCAGGGGTGGAGGCTGTGGGTGTGGGAGCCCCACCCCACTCTCCCGTCTGCAGGTGCAGTCACAGGTGGGGCTGCCTCTCCGGTGGCCAAGTGGGCGGTGGGGAGGGAGGGCAATGCGGAGCCCCCGAGAAACTGCCCGTCCTTTCTGGATGACTGCCCAGAGCTCACTGAACTTTTTCTCTTGGCCTTTGGCTCCAGGCCCCATAGGGTCTGTCCAGGAAAAGGCCTAAATTTAGAGGGATCCTAGGAGTGGGGACAGGAGGAAGATGAAGAGAAGAGCAAAGCCCCTGCCCCTTCCTGCGAGGGGTAGAGCTCAGGCCAGGGACTGGGGCAAGCATCCACCCTGCTCAAGGCCATAGACTTCCTGCTGCCATGGTCAGGGGCGGGGCTCCCGGGTGCTTTGAGCAGAACCAAGATGTCCACCTGTCCAGACCCGTCCAGGGATCCTGCTGCCTGCCAGCCCCTCCCCAGCTCCGAGGCCTGTGCAGGTCTCCCCACCAGCCCTGTGACAGGCTCTGCTGGCTGGGGAGATGCAGTGAGACCCACGAGACCCACGTCTGTGCCCTCTGCACCTCTAGCCTGGGCCTCTGGCCTCCGGGAGCCTGGGTGGGGCACGTGGGAGACACAGGCACCTGAAGGACTGCACTGGAGTGTGGGGACAGGGCCTGGCAGGGAGGAGGGCTGGGCTGGTCCCTGCCTCACCTGAGCCCCGCTCTCCCGCTCTGTCCCGTCCGCAGCCATCAGGCAGGAGCTGAGCGGAATCAGCACCTCATAGGGTGCGCGGCCTCTGCACCCCAAGACGCGGCCCCCGCCGGACAGCCCTGGCCTCCAGCACACGCGAGCGCGCACTGAAGCTAGGATGTACTTCCTGTGAAGTCTTAGCCTGTGATGAAACGTTAAAATGAGGAAACAGTTCAATTCCTGGATTTTTTAGATTCTACCTGACACAGAACACCAGGTCTACTCACCTTTTTTTGTATTTTATATTTGTCTATTTAAGTGTACATTTCTTTTGGTTTATAGAGAAGACACCCCCAAATCACATGCTTCATTAGGTGGTTCCTCCTGGGTGACGCTGTCGGCACCTGGGCTGGCGTGGTGAGCCGTGCACGCTCAGCGCCTTCCCAGGGCCCTGTACGAAGGCCTGTGCACGCCCCACAGTGTCTGTGTCCCCGTGTAATAAATGCTTACTGTCCACACGCCCGGCTCCCGTGCGCTCTCTCACACCAGCTCTGGCTCTGGGACTTCCCACTGGGGGAATGACCCACACAGTGGGGACCAGAATAGGAGCAAGATGGGGCCTTTGGGGAGATTGAGGGGCAGCTCAGGCTCCTCCCTCAGGGTCCTGGGCGCCACGGGAGCCACACCCGCAGGGGTGCAGGAGGCAGCCCTGGGCAGCCCTGCCCGGTGTTGATGTACATTCCGCCTGGCGGGGCCAGGGGGACATGCCCGGTTGGCCCACCACAACACTGAGGGGCACTTGCCAGCCCTTCCCAGGCCCTGCAAGCTCCTCACCGTAGCTAGGGAGGGTGTGACTCTCGGCCCAGCCTGCTGCCACCTCGGACACAGCAGTGTGCCCAGCTCCTGGCTCCTCGGTCCTCTGAGGGCCCCGGGAGGAGGGGAGGAGGGTCCCCAGCGACCCTGAGAGGCAGTTAAGAGGGCTGCTCTCTCTGGGGGGCCTGCCCAGGGCCCAGGGGCGGTTTTAACTGCTCTCTCCTGCTTCCTTCTTTCTCCCAAGGGCCAGGGATCCTGCAGCCTCGCACCTGGGGAAGGTGGGGAGCCCAGGGGCTGATGGGAAGGATGCCTCCCATGGTCAGCTGTGCCATCAGCCCGCTTCCTTCTGACCTGTAGTCACCTGTCCAGCCACCATTTGTCTGGCCTGTGGCCCCTGTTCAGAGCTGGTGGAGGGGACAGACCCATGGGGCTCTGGGAAGATGTCCCCTGTGGGTGGGCTCCAGGCATACCTGGGGGTGGGCAGCAGGAGCAGGTGACATGGACCCAGGGCAGGCAGCACCCAGCAGGGTGGAGAGGAGGGAAGGCTCCAGGGCCACATGGGCTTGCAGGGCATAGGGGACCTTCTATTGCCTAGCCCCCTACAAAGGCAGAGCCCTCAGGAATTGCTGCCTTGTGCAAAGTGTGGGGGCAGCGGTGGTCCCCAATGGGTGGGAGCACCTGGGGGTATGGTTTTGGGACCACCTCCAGGGCCAGCGTGGGGCCTCGTTCTCAGTCAGACCCAGGCTGGAGCCCAGACTGCCCACCCCTCAAAAGCAGGCCTGTGGATGTGGAAACAAACGCTCGTTTAATTTAGGAAACGGGGACACCAGAGAAAGGAGCCCGCAGGGGCGGGGCATGGAGCACGCTGGGCAGGCCATCGCTGCCAGGCCCAGAAAGGGCGGGCCCGGCCTGAGGTCATCAGCAAGTCCACGAGCAGACCAGACGGAGCTTCTCCAAGACGCAGCCTGGGCCCACCACCCCCTAACCCCGGCAGGACTGGGGACCTGGGACACAAGCAGCAGCTCAGGGTTCAGGGACCAAATGCAGCCAAACCAGTTCTGGGCACTAGGCCAAAGGGAGCGCCGACAGCCAGGTCTGCAGGGGCGGGGCGGGGCGGGGCAGGGCCGGGCAGCCAGCTGGGCAGGGCACAGCACGGTTGTCCACTCCGGGCGCCAGCAGGTCCGGCTCACAGGCGGTTCCCTGCCAGCTTGCACACGCGCTTCACCCTGGCGTAGGGCCCCAGGGAGTCCTCGAACACGAAGTCCCAGAGCACCTTCACCCACGAGTGGTGTTGCGGCAGGTGGTCGTAGTATTCGGGTGCGATCTTCCGCACCTGCGGGAAGTGAGCTGATCACAGGCTGCGCCTCGGCACAGACAGGCCTCTGCCACACCTGCACAGGAGCATGCACACACACAGACACACAGGAGTGTGTGCACACACACATACCTGTCTTCCCCCTGGGTACCCACGTCCAGCTCAGCCAGGCAGGAGGCTGGCTGGTGCTGGCTGTCCCTTAGCCAGGACAGTCTCTGCCCCTGCCCCTGCCCCTGCCCCTGCCCCTGCCCCTGCCCCAGGTTCAAAGTGCACCCTTCCGTCCCCAGGGCCCACGCTGGAGTTTCTGACCCAGGAGCCCAGGGTGGGCCGGGCCTCCCTCCCTCGGGCTCCTACCGAGTCCTGAGGCCTAGCCCGGCTTGAGCCCTGCTGTGCTGTGGCCACATCCACACTCCTCTGCGCCTGTTGCCAGTGCCCTCCCTGAGCCAACACCCGCACCAAACCCCTCCTCGCAGCCTCAGCACTGGTCGTTTCCCAGGGGCCTACCCTGCACCCCTCATCCCCTCCAGCTCCCAGCCCCGATCTGCACCGGACAGACACCCTCAGCTGCCTCCTCCAGCAAGTGCTCCCAGCCTCAGCACCCAGCCTGCTGGCCGAGTGCACGGGGTGGGGGTGGGGCCTCCACTCCCCCATGGAGGACACCCCCCTCCTCAGGGCTTATGTTACAGCTGCAGACGAGGCGACCCCCACTGGAGCAAGCAGGGAGCCATTTACTCCGCTCAGGACACTGTGACCAACTTGGGTCCAGATTCTGGCTCTACTTCCTGCTGCAGTCACCTCCCTCTCTGAGCCTCTGCCTTCTCACCTGTGAAATGGGGACAATGAGGGCACCTGCCAAATCAGCCTGTGGCAAGGCTTAAGTCAGATGGTGCCCAGCCCAGAGCCTTCAGCAAGACAGGAGGGGAGGGGGGAGGGGGGTGCCGCACCCCAGGCAAATGCTCCCACAGCCACGTGTGCAGATACGTGCACACAGCAGGCACACTCAAGCCCATGTGCAAACACCCACACAAAGGCATGTGCACACTCAGAAGGCCTCACTGCCCTCTCCTCCCCTCCTGCCCCCCAGTCCTGGGGCACCGCAGCTGTCTCCACCTCACCCACCCAGACCGCACAACTCCTCCCCCTCCCCTGCTCCCCACTCCGACCCCTGCAGAAGTCTCCGTCCATGGGTCTCCCACAGCAGAGCCACCAGCCGGGCACTTCCACTCTGCACCAACTGAGGCCAAGCCCCTTGGGTCACAAAGCCCACCCTATCCTCTCTGTGCCACGTGGGGCCCCTAGAAAGCCACAGGGCAGTGACAGGAAATGAGCAGGGACAGGGAGTCGGGAGCCAGGAAGGGGAGGTGCCTTACACACACTGTCACTACTGCTGCCCCACTTTACAGAAGAGGAAGTCAAGGCACACAGAGGGCAAGCGGCTTTCCCCGGGGTGCCCAGCCAGCACATCACAGCTGGGCTCGAGCAGGTTTCCAGTACACGGAGCGGTCTAGACTAAATGCCCCTTTCAGCCCCTGCCATCCCTGGGTACCCCTCCTCGGGGCACTCGCCCGTACTGTGTGGCCTTTCCCTGTGCCCTGGGGGCCACAACTGGGAACCCAGCCACCCCATGAGCAGCACAACAGGAAGAGGTGGTCAGGGTGTGGCCCCAGACCCCCGCCATGCCTCCCCATCTCCTCGGACACCATGCTCCCCTCGCCACCGCACCTCTGCCCGTGGCCACGTACCAGGGGCAGGTTGCAGCCAGGGATGCTGGGGAAGTCGTGGTGCTCCATGTGGTAGCCCACGTTGAAGGTGATCCAGTTGAGGGGCCCGTAGTAGGAGTAGGTCTCGTGGCCCTTGAGGAACATGTAGTGCTCAGCCACGAAGTGGCCGGAGATGGGGTGCAGACCCAGGCCCAGCAGCGAGCTGGCCAGGAGATAGACCACGGGCTTGAGCCCCCAGAGGGCAAAGATGGTCAGGTCAGCAGCCAGCTGGACCAGGGCGTTGAACACCTCCATGCGGGTCAGAGCCTTGGGGTTCACGCAGAGTGGCCGAAGCGAGTAGAACAGGGGCTGCAGCACGAGCCAGAGCAGCTTCCGGGCCGGCGTGCAGAAGAGCCAGCCCTCCAGGCGCGTGGGCACGTCCACGTCTAGCCCGTCGCCGCCCAGGTAGCGGTGGTGGTCCACATGGTACTTCTTGAAGGAGGCCGCGTAGGGCACGCCCACGGGCAGGTTGGCGAAGATGGCGAACCAGCGGTTGTGGGCGGCGCGGCCAGTGCCGAAGGCGGCGTTGTGTGAGATGTCGTGGATGGCCAGCGTCAGCGAGTGGTTCACACAGCCGCCGAAGGCGTAGGCCCAGAAGAACAGCCAGCGCCACGCCAGCCCCCGCACCAGCCAGCAGGCCAGCAGCTGTGCCAGCACCAGCCCCAGCACCGTCCACTTGAGGTGAGGGTCCGGCCGCATCAGGGCCTTGATGGCGGGGTACTTGGCTGCGGGTGGGACCAGGAGAGAAGGTGGTGAGGCGGGCTCGGGCCGCGAGGGCCCAGCCGTACCCTGTCTTCCTCCCTCCTCCCTCCATTGCGTCTCCCAGCTGGCTTCCTGCTGGCCCTCCGTCCACCATGCACCCCACCACCCCAGGCAGTGACAGGGACACATTCGCCTCCCTCGCCCCTCGAGGAGCAGGGTAAGACATTGCCCCGTGCTTCAGGGCCTGGGAGCAGCCCGGCCTGTGCCTCACAGAGACAGGCAGACCTGCTGGGTTCCACCTGGGACTCCCCAGAGCAGGGGTCTTTGCCACCAGCCTAAGTAAAGAGCAGGTGTCACGGCTGGTCACAGAAACATAATGCCAGAAGTCAAAGAAGCATGGCCAGGGGCTCAGTTGGTTACAGCATCCCAATCTGCCAAGGTACTGGGTTCAGTCCCCAGTTGAGGCACAAAAAAAGGAAAAAAAATCAATAAATTTTTAAAAAACTTTTAGAGAAATCAAAGCAGCTGCAGAGAGAGCCGGGAGCCGACGTGCAGGGCCCCGGTGACCCAGGCATGGGGTTAGCCAACCCACCGGACTCGCAGGGTCAGCGGCCAGGGGCAGCGGGGCGACGGGGGAGGGGCGCGGGGTGGGGGCGGCCTGCTCTCGGGCAGGACCGGGTTTCAGTGCTCAAACAAGGTCTGAAGAACATGCGTTTATTTGGGATCCTGGGTGTTAGTTACAGTATCTCTTGTACTTTTCCATGTTTTGTTTTACAGAAAAAGAAAAACCAGTGAGAGTGGGAGTTGGCCAAGCACCTGAGGGAGGGCCTTGCCGGCCAGAGGCAGCGGACAATGCAGCAACAGGGGGAAGGGCGGGGGGTCGGGGCCTGCCTTCTGGAAACCTCCAGGGCGGCTGGGCAGGAGGGGCCGGCAGGGCCAGGCAGAAGGCCGGTGAGGAGGCTGGTGCGGTGTGCAGGGCCAGGGACAGACAGGGTGATGGGCGCTCACCAGGCCTGCTCCGTCCTGTTCCCAGGGCAGAGCAGGCTGGCCCAAACTGAGGCTGTCAAGGGCGGGGCTGGTCCCAAGGCACCCCTCCTGCCTCAGGCTCACCCTCCCAGGCTATCTTAGGAAGGGGCTCCGGGACTGTGGGTGGCCAGGCGAAGGTCCTGCCTGTTCCTCCAAGTGACCTCCGCTTTGTGCCTGGTCGGGAAGGACCTGACAGCTCGGCCGGCCCACGGCCCCCACAGCCAGGCCCCTCCTCCCTCCTGCCAGCCCTGGGTCCCCTGGGCAGAGGAGGAGACCGAGTCTCAGGGTGATGCCGGGGCTCAGCCAGCACCTGAAGGCATGTCCCCAGCCTTCTCTTGAGAAGATGCTCCTGGCATGGGGACACCAGCTTGGAGATGTAGTTAAGTCTCTCCAGTGACTCCAAACAACACAAGATGTCCACCTACAGCACCCTTCCTGCCAGAGCCGCCCAGCAAGAAAGAGAACAGGCTGCTTCAGAGCCGCCCGTCCCCAGGGGGCATGCACAGAGAAACACCGCAACACGGGCGAGGGACTCGGCCCCAGTCCGAGGGGAGCCTCAGGCTCAAAGTCCTGGTGCCCGAGCTGCCGCGCCCGCAGCTCCAGTCTCACGTCAGAGCTCCGCGGCCGCCAGTTCATGCCCACCCTCTGTGGGCCATGGTGTCCCCGTGAGAGATGGCGAGGACACAGCATGCCTCTCAGTGTGTTGTCCCCTCCGAATGGTCCTGGATCCTGGTGGCGGGACAGCCCTCCTCTGCCAGGAGATGTTGGGGGGCATCGGGGTCCCCGCATCCTAGACCCACAGGCCCTCTCTGCCCAGGAAGCCAGCAGAACCCCCCAGGCAGCTGTCCCCACGCCAAGGGAAAGTGGCCATGTGATTCCAAGGATACGAAACGTTTGGAGCAGGCGAGTTCACAGAGACAGACAGCAGAGGTCACCAGGGGCCGGGGAGGGGGCCAGTGCTGGTCAGGGGCGGAGAGGTTCCGGTACGCATGGCGGAAAACTTGGAAATCATAGTGACGGCTGCATAGCACTGTGAATGTACTCAGTGCCACCAGTCACACACTTACACAGAGTTAAAACGGCACATTTTATGTTCTCTATATTTTACCACCGTTTTTTGTGCCTTTTTAAAAAAATTCCCAACTCCAAGAAGGCAGCCCAGCTCCAAGCGCGGGCTCTGCCCCAGAGAGTGAGTGGCAGCACCAAGGGCTCAGGTGCGCGCGGGAAGCGGCAGAGGGCCAGCGCAGGCGCGCAGTCAGCCCAAGTGTACCGGGGCTAGTCGCCCGCTGCGCCACGAGGCCAGGCTTACGGCGCACGCAGGCCACCAGAGGCTTCCGCAGACGGCTTACAGCTGCGTGGAAGCCCTGCGGCGGAAACCTGATTGACTGCTCCACCCCCCCCCCGGGGGCTTGCCACAGCCCCAGGGTGGCCGCAGAGGGAGGCGGCCTGGCTGACCAGTGAAAACCAGAGACCCCGCAGGGTGCTCAGCACCCCAGCATCATCCCGTCAGGTGGGGCAAGAGACCGAAGGGCCCCAGCTGGTGCAGCTCAGTGGGCTGCGTGCAGGCCCATGAAGCAAAGGGTCACTGGTTTGGTTCCCACTTAAGGCACACACCTGGGTTGCAGGCCAGGTCCCCAGTAGGGGGCGCGCAAGAGGCAACCACACTGATGTTTCTCTCCTTTCTTCCTCCCTTCCTGTCTCTCTAAAAATAGATAAATAAAATCCTTTATAAGAAAAGGAAATAAAGGTCATATTTTTTAAAAGAGACCAGCCCTGGCTGGTGCGGCTCAGTGGATTGAGTGCCAGCCTGCAAACCAAAGGGTCATCAGATCGGTTCCCAGTCAGGGCACAGGCCTGGGTTTTGGGCCAGATCCCCAGTTGGGGGCACTCGAGAGACAACCACACATTGATGTGTCTCTCCCTCTCTTTCTCCCTCCCTTCCCTTCTCTAAAAATAAATAAAGTCTTTAAAAAATAATTTTAAAAAAAGAGACCAAATGTGGACCTCCTCTTGGGAGTGCAGAAAGCAGGGCTTATGTCGCTTTGTTCCTGCCCCAAAAGGGGTCCGAGTGAAGGGGCCACTCTGGAGGTGTTGCCCAGGAAGACGGGAGCCCCCAGCGGGGACCGGGGGCTTGGAGGCAGCACCGGCCCAGATCCAGCAGGGAAAGAAAAAACGTCTTTTTTTTTTTAGATAGTGGAAGGGAAGGAGAAAGAGAGGGAGAGAAACATCAATGTGTGGCCCCCATGGGAGACCCGGCCTGGCCCACAACCCAGGCATGTGCCCTGACTGGGTATCAAACCCACAACCCTTTGGTTCACAGGCCAGCGCTCAATCCACTGAGCCACACCTGCCAGGGCTGAAGTGTCTTCTTGGTGGCTGGGGAGAGAAGGAGGTGCCAGCAACCTCGGCGTCCGGAAGGCCCTCACCCACAACCTAGTGCAGGGAATCACAGGCAAGGTCCCCTGAACCTCTGTGGGCCTGGCGTGGGGCCGGGACCGCAGACTGCAAGGCTGCACCGGCCTCCTGCTCACCGGCAGTGGCCTCTGAGCACCAGCGCCCCGGGGCCAGGCCCGCCCCTGCCAAGGCACATCTGGGGGCCGGCCCAGCCTCCAGCCTGCACTGGTGGGCGAGCCTCCCTCCCCTGCTTCCCCTTGGAAGGAGGCCAAGCCTGGGGCAGAGGGGCGGGGCAGGCTACACCTGCACCAGATGAGCGCAGACGGGCTCACTCTGGGGCAGCAGACACCAGGACCCTTGGCTCTAGGGTCCAGGACAGCACCCAGTCCGTTCCCGTGCCCCTTGGAGGCAAGGGCGGCCCCAGAGTCGGCAGCTGTGTGTGGGTCTGCAGAGTGGGCCTCGGGTGCACCATCGTCACACAGAGATCATTGGTCCTGCCCGTGGGGGAGCACAGGCGAAGACCCCTGGGATGCCTCCCCTGCCCCGCCTCTGCCCAGCCCCGCTTCAGGGAACAGGTACCCCTTTCTCTTTTTCACAACAGCTGCCCCCAGCCTGGGGTACAGCCTGGCAGGGCCTGGGGTGCCTGATCCACAGCCCCTCCCCCAGGCTGCCCAAGCAGGCCCAGCTGCCCCACCTCCCCAGCCTCGGGCTCCTCACCTGAGGCCTGACGATGGCCTCAGGTGACTGTTATTAAACACAGTTCTGGAATCTGAGAGTAAAACCCTCCTATCTCTGACCTTCGAGGCCCTGGGTGCTGGTCCTGGAGGTCCATCTGGCCTCAGCCGGCTTTGAACCACCAGAACAGCCCCATCGCCCCTGGCCACGCGAGTCAGTGGGCTCGGAGGTCCTGCTGGAAACAAGGAAATACCAGGTGATGGGAAAGGCTGGGCAGCCCAGGCGCAACCCCTGAGAAGGGGCCATGGCGTGAGCCCTGCGTCACCTCACTGTGCCCGGGAGCACCTCCCAGATCCCGGGGCAGGGAGGAGCAGCCCCCCCGAGTGGAGCCCAGTGCACTCAGAAGTGGCACCAGCTGGCGAGTCCCCAGCAGAGACCCCAGCAGAGACCCCCTTAGAAGTGGGGCCCCTCTGGACTGTCCCAATAGTCCTGTTGAGCGGGGGGGTGCACACGCACGCATGCACACACACACACACCCCTGCCAGGTGGAAACTCACCCACTCAAGGAGAACATCTAACCTTTTCCTTTCCAGAGCTTCAGCTCCCTGGGGCAAGGGAAGGCTTGGGGACCTCCTGGGAGAGACACTCTGGGGAGCACCGGCCACACAGACCGGAAGCTGAGGTCCCTGGGCAGGTCAGGATCTGGGGTAACTGGAGCCATGGGCTTGAGGTGTCCACTGCGAGAGGTCAAGGAGAGTCACACACAGGAAGAAGGGGTGGGTGCCCGTTGAACTTGACAAGGTCGGGGGCTTCAGCAGGAGCCATTTCGGCGTGGCCAGGAGTGCGAGAGCTGAGAGCTGGGGAGGTGAGCGCGGGCGTGGGGGGCTAGTGAGGCCAAGGTGGGGGTCACAGAGGAGGCACGGGGTGCTGGCCCGACAGGAGGGCCCTCTGGCAGGACTCAGGCAAGGGTGAGTGGCCAGGCAGAGTGGGGGACTGCTCGGCTCTGCCTTCTCTGGGCCCCAGAGGAGGAGAGGGAACCATACCCCAAGAAGCCCCAAGAGGAGCCCTGGGCCCTGGCTGGATACTCAGAGCGAGCCCTGCCAGACCGGGCTCTGCCCCCGGTGGGACCTCAGCTGACCGGGGGCACCCTGCCCACTCAGGCCTTCAGCTCCAGGGACGGGAACAGCCGGGCCAGGCCCTGCAGGCACAAGGACAGCCTGGGGCCCAGCGTGGATGGCCACCTGGAACCAAAGACAAACACATCCATGCAAATGTGTCCCGGCAGCCGCCGGGCCCAGAGCGGCCAGGCAGCTGGCCACGAGCAGCGGCCATTGCTAGAAGTCACACTGTCCAGGCATGACAGAGAAAGCAGGTCTGAGACCCAGGGGGGCACAGGGAAGGGTCAGAAAAGGCAGGGCAAGGGCGGCGGCGCCAAGATTTGTCCTCGGGAGCCTGAAGGCCAAGGCTGCAGGATGCCAGGCCCGGGCCCAGACATCGGCGGGGGCCGCATGCCCGCCCGGAGTCTGACGCACACTAGTCAGTCTGT
>PVKM010028224.1:0-18411 GCA_004027735.1 Carollia perspicillata
AGGAAGTAAAACTTTCATTATTTACAGATGACATGACAGTGCACATAGGAAACCTACAGTCTAACCAAAAAACTACTCAACCTAATAAGTAAATTTGGCAAAGTAGCAGGATACAAAATCAATATTCAGAAACCAAAGGCATTTTATACATCAACAATGAAATACCAGAAAGAGAAAATAGGAAAAAATCTCATTTACTATAGCAACAAGAAAAATAAAGTACCTAGGAATAAGTTTAACCAAGGAGGTAAAAGACCTGTACTCAGAAAACTATAAAACACTGAAGAAACAAATTGAGGAAGATACAAATAAACGGAAGCATATACTGCATTCATGGATTGAAAGAGTTAACATCATTAAAATATCCATACTATCCAAAACAATCTATAGATTCAATGCAATCCTACTAAAATGCCAGTGGCATATTTCACTGATCTAGAACAATACTCCAAAAACTTAAATGAAACCAAAAAATACCCCTAATAGCCTCAGTAATCTTGAGAAAGAAGAATAAAGTTGGAGGGATCATAATACCTGATACAAAACTATACTCCAAGTCCACTGGGATCCAAATAGCCTGCTACTGGCATAAGAACAACCACATAGACCAATGGAACAGAATAGAGAGCCCAGAAATAAACCCATGTCTCTATGTTCAATTAATCTTTGATAAAGGGGGCAGAACCATAAAATGGAGTAAAAATAGTCTCTTCAATAAATGGTTTGGGGAGAACTGGACTGGTACATGCTAAAAAATGAAACTAGACCACCATCTTACACCACACAGCAGAATAAACTCAAAATGAATAAAAGCCTTAAATATAAGTCAGGATACCAAAAAGTCCTAGCAGAAAACATAGGCAGTAAAATTTCAGATATCTCACATAGCAGTATTTTTGCCTATGTATCTCCTAGGACAGGAGGGATAAAGGAAAAAATGGGACTACATCAAATTAAAAAGCTTCTGTATGACTAAAGAAACCATCATCAAAATGAAAAGGGAACTAACCATATGGGCGAACATATTTACCCATGATACATTGGACAAGGGTTTAATCTCCAGAATATATAAAGAACTCATATGACTCAATACCAGGAAGACAAACAATCCAATTAAAAATGGACAAAGGACCTGAATAGACACTTCTCCAAGCAGGACAAACAGGTGGCCCAGAGACATATGAAAAGATGCTCAACCCCACTAGCAATCGGAGAGAGACAAATTAAAACCACAATGAGATACCACCTCACACCAGTCAGAATGGCCATCATAATAAGTCTGCAAACAACAAGTGCTGGCAAGGCTGGGGAGAAAGAGGAACCCGAGGGCACTGCTGTGGGAATGCAGACTGGTGCAGCCAGTGTGGGAAACAGTATGGAATTTCCTCAAAAAATCAAAAATGGAACTGCCTTTTGACCCAATGATTCTACTGCTGAGAATATATCTCAAGAATACCAAAACACGAATTCAAAAGAACCCATGCACCCCAATGTTCATAGCAGCACAACTTATAAAATAGCCAAGTGCTAGAAACAGCCTAAGTGCCCATCAGTAAATAAGTGGGTGCAAAAACTGTGAGATATTTACACAGTGGAATACTATGCAGCAGAAAGAAAGAACTACCTTTTGCAACAGCACAGAGAGAACTGGAGATTATTATGATAAGTGAAATCAGCCAGTTGGTAAAAGACAAATACCATATGATCTCACTTATAAGAGGAATCTAATGAGCAAAATAGAACCAGAGACATTAGAACATGGAACACATTGGCAGTGGCCAGAGGGGAGAAAGGAGGAGGGTAACGGGGGAAAAGAGAGGAAGGCACTAGTCAAAGGACAGGTATGAATGACCCATGGACACGGACAACTGGGCAGGGATTGGCTATGGGAGCTGGAGGTAGGCTGGGCAGACGAGGTCGGGGGGGAAAATAGGGACAACTGTAATAGAATAACAATAAAATAATAATCAGTAAATAAAATATTTTACATTTCAAAATATATATATATATAAGATTAATCAATTCTGCAGATCTACTGTACAGCATGGTGATTATAGATAATACATATTATAAGCTTGAAAGTTCCTAAGTGAATAGACTTTACATGTTCTCATGACAAAAATAAAATGGTAATTATGTGACATGGTGGAGACAGTAGCTAAAATTATGATGATAATCATTGTGTGATATTAAAATGTATCAAATCAGTCAAAATTAATCAATCAATTAATTAATTAATTAATAATAGTTGCCTCTTTAGTGTCTAACTTATTTTCAAGACTTGAACTGACGGCTTCTAATCTGGTGTCCTGTGTTCTTTCCCTTAATGCCTAATCTATGTCAAATAGCAACAACTAAAAACAAACACAATTATCTGTTATCTGCACATTACATATGTATATGCATGTACATTTAGACACTTTGTGAGTAAAGGAATGCAAGGCACTATAAAAAGTTGGGAGATTTTCTACCAGAAATGTTTATGGAATGTATTCTTAATAACAAACACATCTTGAAAATGTTGGTAGTTTTTTAGCAGTCAGTGCATTTTTTTAAAATGTTTCAAATAACCTGTGTTTCCTCACCTTAACCAATGAGTGGTAATGTTTGGGAAATGTTTGTTATATTACCTCTTTAAATAAAAGTTAGCAGTTCTCATAACATTAGTGACAAACATTTCTGGGTGAGAAAACAGTTTGCCTTTCAGGTCGTTACTAAATCAATGTATTTTTAAAGCACTGTGTGCAGTTACCAGAGTTTGCAAAAAGAGAGGCAGCTGGTGCGTGGCTTCAAGGGACCCAGGGTTTCCGTTCACTGCACACCCTCATTTATATGTGATTTTTTTTCAAAGTTGTGTTTTCCCTCTTTATGCATATAAGTCAGTGTCTCTCTATTTTCCTGAAAAAGAAAAGGAAAAAAACTTTATAATCACTAGAATTAATGAGGGAATTTTAAAAATATTTTATACTTATAAACTTTTTACAGCCAGCCAATACCTCCTAGCGATATAACCTTACTTTGTGTCTGAGGAAACTGAGACCCATTGAGATCAAGCCACTCAGCATCAAATTCTATAATCTGTGAGTCAGGCAAAACATTCAAAAGCAGAAAGGAATGGAGTTAATGTTTATGGTTGGAATCATTTTAATTTCACAAGTGGTTAGCATTATAAAACTGCTGTCAATCACCTTGACATAGAGAACTCTTTAAATACTGAAATATTTTATTAATAATTAGTAACATCCAATGATATCATTAGACCCCAATTCTAACCACATGATGATCCAATACGGGACCCAAGGATGTTTCATGCTGATCTTGTTTCCTTGCTGCTGTGTAGTACCACGCTGTGCATTAAAACCAGCTAATGATAATTTAAAAATTTAAGCATAGAGGGGGGATAGTCTAGAAATTATTTACATCATTAGTTACAACCCAAGAAGCAGCACAGATGAGTAGAGAGGGCACAGGTTTGGAGGGGTGAAAGGCTAAGTTGATTCCCATCTGGCTGCTCACTATCAGCGTGGCTTCGAGCACGATGCTTAATTTCTCTCTCTCTTCTCTTTACTCATCTGTAAAATTAGAACTTTGGATTCTTATGAGGATTTAGTGAGCCTGGGTGTATACAGTGCCTGACCTGAAATACACATCTGATAAAAGGTAAACAGAAGTACTGAATACTGAGACGACCTGTAAGGAAGCCAATGTATGACGAATGGAGGAATACAGACACTGCCGCGAGATGTTTCTGCAGTCATTGCTGCGTCTTAGCTGGTGACTTTGTTGCAGTCCCCTGCTCTGGCACCTAGGCTGCAGTCAGATACCTCCCTCTGTTCAGTGTGAGGTGGCTAAGAATCTGGACACTTCCTTGGGGGCAGAGCCAATGCACTAATGAAATGTCTCCTTGCCTGGGACCCCGAACAAAAATTGTATCCAGCAGGAACTGCTTTTTTCTGTTCTCTTTCTTCTTTTCTTTTCTTTTTTTCTCTTCCAACAGCCGCTTCCCTGTTTGTGGAGCCATGTCATAAACTGAGGGTTAGTCATTTCACCTTCCAAGATCTCAGATACTTGAAAAATAAGCAGATTTTTTAGATTTAAATACAAACTGAATCCTACAGCAATAAACTGTGGCTGCATTAACCATTTAGGATTATTTCAAAGTAAGAGGCATTTACTGGATCCAACTGACCTCTGATTTGCGAATCAGTTTTTAAAAACACCACCAGCCACAGACTTGTAAAGTTGGCAGAAACTGCCGACAGGCCCAAATATGTTAAAGGTTGTAATCTCTTGAAAGGACTCGGTTGATTTTCCTGTTGCCCCTCCTATCAACTTTAACCTCCAACCTCCTCCGGCATGCATCACCACAAATAAAACTGCGGAGGTTTGACAAGAGGATATAAAGTCACGAGGCCATCGCACAGGGACGGCCACACGACTTTCTTCAACCCGAAATGAATGCTCTGTAATTTGGGCTTTTCAATAGGAAGTCATAAACACTCGCTCGTATAGCTTTAGTTTTAATAATTACTCCTTTTTAAGAACAACAGTAATATACATATGAAATGATGTTTGACAACTGGAATTTAGTGGTTTTGTTATTGGTTGTCTTTGACCATTAACTTGGATTTCTGTTCTTAATTGTAATGTATACGATTTCAAGCAAGCAGCATATGATACTGATATAAACATGGCATTTGTATACAGCATTATAAATGAATTTTTAGTTCATGATTAAGACAAACCAGATGACAAAGAGCAAACAATGTGTTTGTATTGCTCTACGGCCTTAAAAATAATCCCCCACACTGGACTTACCTGCGGTGCCTTTGTGCTTTTGGGGAATTGGGGACATGCGGCTCATGTAGCACTTACGCTCACCAGGGTTTCTGAAGTTTCAGTTACTTGTTTAGCTTCTCAAATAGTTCAGCTGTCTGTGGAAATTACTCATTCAATACTAGATAAACGCTGTCTTATGAAGTCTCTGGCACCATTCAGTCTGAACTCAGCGAGTCCTCTGAACATAAGGAATGAGGAGCTATTACTTCAATACCCAAATAGTTGTCCTTGTGTTTTCTTGTTTTGTTTGTGTTTAAGGTAGATTCTGTGTGTTTTGTTAGGTCCAGCTTGGGGGCTCCCACACAACCCTGGAGAGGTCGTTTACAAGTATCCAGTGTTCTTTCTTCATTTTAACTTTCTCCTCCCACCGGCAGCCGAGCAGAGGGGGATGGCTGATGTGAAGGGGTGGGGGGAGTCGGTTGCATGGGTGCTGGCAGTGGAGGCCCCAGTCCCTCGGCAGAAGCCCGGCTCCCAGCACTGCCAGGGCGCCTTCTGCAGAAGGGCACGGCCACACGGAAAACTGTATAAAACGTCTGAACCCAGTCACCGCAGCCGGGCCTTCCAGGGCAGGATCCAGAGCCTGGAAAAGATCTGTGTGCTGATTTGGAGTCGGGGCCTGAGGGGCAAAGGGCACAGGAGACAGGGGAAAAACAAATAAACAAAACACGAAAAGACTGTGTGGGTGTGACCTCCCATCTTAGAATTCTAAGAAAACTAGATTTTTATGAGCTTCTTATGGGGGGGGAAACATTGAGACATTTAGAAACCACCCTTGTCCCTCCTGTTGAATAGTGAAGTTTTTATTGCATAAATCCAAATGGTAATTATTAACAACAGCTGTAGTAATCTATTGCATTTATACCATGCTTCCACATTCATTATTTTGTTTGAGCCTAACCATTCCTCTAGGAAACTGAAAGCATTTTAATAGATTGGAAAGCAAAGGCTCAGAAAGATAAAGGGACTTGTCTAAGATTAATTCATTAGTGTCAGAGCTAAGATTGCTTGGTTTATTATTCAACAAAATTCTTATTTAGCGTTTGCTATGTACCAGGCACCCAAGGGTGAATGTGAGTCCTTCCCTCAAGGAGCCCACAGTCTGTGTCATGCAGGAGGGTGAGGGCGAGGGCTCAGGGGACACACTGGGAGCACCGAGGTGGCGGCTTGAACTCAGTCTGCAGGAGAGGGAAGCAGCGCCAGCTGTCCTTGTTCCAAGTGAAGACAGTTTCAGAACGTTAGCTGTTTAGCCAATTCAAACATCTCTTCTCATTTTCACTTCCTGTGTCACCAGCTCCAAAATTTTTAAAGAGTCACAGCTCTACTATTGAAAAGGTCCAGCCTGATAACGCTGCTGGTGGAAAGGGAGACACGGACCTAGTAAACTAATTGGGAAAAGCCGCGGACACCAGTAGTTGGAGCTGTGGTTGTGTGGACGATTCAAATGTTAAAACCGAGAAAGAAAAAACATATCAATGGCAGAACAAGAAAAAGCATTTGACCTTTTGCTAATGTAAGATGCTGAAACTTCCATTTTTATTTTTTATGTATCTGTCCCATGACATTAAAATAGATAAAAGAGACCTCTAAAATTCATGTGTTTGCACTGGATAGGGAAAACCCATTCTGATTTACCTAGGTATTTTAAACCTTAGATCATACCCACAAAAACAAATATTTTGACGACTTTGCTAAGTGCCCTTTGCATTCACTTTTACCAAAAACTTTATTTTTTCTACTTCTATTGTTCAAAACTTATATACACACACTATATATACACACACACACATATATGTGTGTATATATATATATATATATATATATATATATATATATATCACTAATAGATTTAAAACAGGCAGATTTGTTTGAGATGAAATTCACCCCATTTCTTCATATGGTAGAAACGCACATGCTCTCCTGAAGATACTCTTAATAGCGCCCAGTGCCACCTTTGGGGGGGTTCCATGGTTAGTCCAACCCCCAGCCCTCTTCATTCTAGTGGCATGTTGCAATTTAGTGGCAGTAGAGAATGTATGCACATACAAAGTTGCAAGTAAAAAGAATGGTTTCTCCCCATCGAGAGCAGCAGTAAAATTTAAGATCCTTTGATGAAGCCCAGGAAAAGAAAGGATTCCTGTTGCAGCATAAGAATGCAGGAGGAAGAGCTTCCCCTCTCGACTCTCTTGTGTTTTGTATCACCTTTCAGGCCTTGCTAAGCAGGCAGGGAAAACAAGGATTCCCCAGCTAGAGATAGAATAGAAAACAGAAGGAAGCAGCAGACAAAGTTGAGGCTCAGAGTGGAAATCTTGAGGAAAAAATAAACTCAGAACTGGATAGCTCGAGCTTTAAATCTGAGTGTCCAGTTGCCATAGTGCCTTAGAAAGAGAAGCACAGATCCTGGAAGGCACTGTATTAGTAGCCTTCCACCAGCACGTTTTGGCTGAAATTGCAAGTGGAAGCTTACACTCCATGCAGTAAGTCAACATTCCCTGTGTCTGGTGGGTTGGGTGAGTGGGTGACCCTTATGAAGAGGTTTCTATCACTGGGCCATCTCGTGCAGTGCTTTCTTAGGGAGAGAGCACCCCTGAACTGCTGGAGATCCAGTTTCTGACCTGGGTGATACAGGTCAGAAATGCAGTACATTTCTTGTTCCACATCACTTTGCTGACTCACGGGAACGAAGACCCCTGCAAGCCGAGTAGACCCCTGAGGAAGCAGCTGAGATCTCATTGCCTCTTCCTTTCCTCCTCAGTTGCCCTTCCACCCCATGCTCCCTGGGGTGCAGCTGTGGTAGACTTTCTTTGTCCCCATTCTCACTTCAGGTGACAAGGTGTTCCAATCATCTACCTAATTCGAGCCTTTTTTTTTTTTTTTGTACCCTCAACCTACTTACTTAAGATCTTCTTTCTCTCTTACCCCAGGATAAATGGTCTTGCTTTCCAAAAAAGCACCCTATAACTGATTTGCTGCTCAAGTCAGCTTTTCTAAAGTCTCATAAAATCTTGAGACCATGGAGTGGAGATGCCCTAGAAATCGCATCTTACGTTGCAAGTTCTGAGGTTGATGGAAGGCCAAAGACTGTGCAGAAGCCCTGAGACACAGACCCCTCTCCCCAAGTAACTACCCTCCTTTTCTCTTTACCTTATATGGGGGAGGGGTTATTAACAGGGAAATCAGAGGATACTACTCTCTACAAAAAGGTTCACCTGCATTTAGACGGCTTCCATTCTGTTGCCCACAGAGAGGACATTTAACTTTCATTTATGTGGAGTAACTGTCCTGTTTGCACTAAAATGATATTAAATGTAATTTGTTTGATAACTCAGAAGGTACCTTAAGTTTTATCGTTCTAGAATTTTCTATATTGGAAGATGGAGCAGAGGCTGCATCTGTCTGCATTGACCCCCAGGTTTTTTAGCCCGTTGAATTCTTCCTGCACAAACTAACTGACAAAGAACAATATCTATTTTGAAGTGATTTTTGATTTTTGCAATATTGGTGATGAGTAGAAAATAAATTCAAATTAAGTGCTGTGTAGCAAGAGAAGGTAGGAGAGAATCGAATGAAAGCTCCCCCTTTTATGGGCTGCTGAGAGGTGATAGCTCTTAAAAAGCAGTCTGCTAAGTGATCCCGAGCTAATGCAAATTAACAGTTGTTTTCCTTCAGAACTGTATGACTGAATAAACATTTACCATTTGTTCCATTCCTACTCATCTCTTAGAACAGTTGCTACAGGTCTTAATAGTAAGGCTCGAAACATATAATGTATTAGCCTTGGCACATCAAAATATTGTTCGTCTCCCAAACTTGAGATATTCCAGTTTGGCTTCTTCAGTAAGTTTATAATGTTCCGAGGGTCTATATCTAAAAAATGCATCATACTAATCTCCTGGAATTGATTAAAAAGGAGAGAGAGTCCCTGTAACTTGTCACTGTTCCCAGTTCTAATGTGGTCTGGCAACGGTGAGATTGATGGGCATCGTGCTGCATTTCAGTCTTAGCAGAGGCCTCAGTAAGAAATTTAAACCACCGAGTAGAATTTTGTAAAAGAGACCTATGATATTTGTGCAAAATTATAATAAGGTTACAAGTGGAATTTTAGCCTCTGCTGAGAGAGTGGCGTCTCCTGCTTTTTAGTAGGAGCCTTTCACGTAATTTGGTGTGATCACCTTTTCTCACAGCACCACTGTGGCCACTGTGAGGGGGAAAGAATTTCAGCAACTGAACAACAGTATCAAATAAGTGCATTTTAGAAACGCTCCTTAAAGGTTTATTCCAGTCGTTAACATTCCTGGAGCTGGTTGCCTCGCCAAGTGCTCAGTGCTTGGTTCACATGCAGCAAATTTAGCATGACAAAGTTGCCCCCTTTTTTTGCAATGGGAAACCTGGAGCCCCAAATGGAGCCTCATGCAGTAAACTGTAGAATGGAGATGAGATCCGAGAGATACAGTATAAGGGATTATCTGGGATCATGTAGATGGTTTGCAGTTGCCTTTGAATGGCTACTGGGTTAGATCATTCTTGGCAAGTTTGGTGAATTAGTATCCTATGCCTGAGTCCCTTTTCAATACCTAGTTTGGAACTCTTCCACTCCCTGAAACCTTCCATTGAAATTTTTATCAATGGTATTTGCATAGACAAAATGGAATCAAACTATTGACATGTAGTGTTGTTTTTTTTTTTTTTTTCTTAAAGCAAATGTATGTGAATGGTTTGTGAGTAGAGATAATTTAGCCAAAGGCACCTGCCTTCTCTAAGGATTCTGCCTGAAAAGACTCTGGGGGCAGCTTCGTGAATTTTTTGTCCTTAAAATAAAGCTGTTTTTGAGGTATGAGAGAAGCTTAGTTTTTGAAATGGTACAATGAATAACAAAGACCTCTTTTCACCCCCGAAAAGAGGGACTAAAAAGGACATTTGTTCGACTCTTGAGGAAGAATTGTGTTGTTAACAGAGAAGTCTAGATTCAAGAAAAGGGAAAGTTGGAGGAAGAGGAAGAGCAGGTAGTACAGGGAATGCAGGACCCTGGAAGCCAATTGTTTTACAAAGACGATTGCGCTTAATCTCAGCTTCAAAACTCAGAAAAGCATATTTCTCATGAATGAGACAGCTGGGAGATAAAACTTAACAGAACCTCCAGTCGCTGAGTTCAGACACATGTGGGTGTGTGCGTGTCTCCCCTGGCCACTCTTCCTCCACAGTGGCCCTGTAAGTATAGTCTGGCAGACAAGTGGCCAATAACCAGTCCTCGTAATGGAGGTCAGGTGATTTGTGTTTCTGGGGTTTTAGAGTAGACAGGGTTTACCATTGATCTGAGGATGGAAAGCACACTGTTTCACCTCCCCCTGTCATTTAGTGGATGTGGTTCTCAAGTGTGGCCAGAATTATACATGTATTAATGTGTCTTGAGCCCTGACCTAAACTGTAGATGAGAAGGCTCTTTAAATATTAAAAGGCAGAACAAACAGAATTGCTCACACTGTAGGAAAGTGCCCAGTATTCTCAAGTCAGGCCTGATCTTCTTGTAGGGCCGCTGTTGCCAATGCTACGTTTCTGACCAAATGGAACTTTTTTGAAAACTCCCTCTTTAATGAAAATACTAAATTGTTGGTCTCTCTTCTTTAAAAAAAATTCAAGGTACAGAGACATATCTTCAGAATCACCTAATTCGTTTATCCCTCCTACATGTCAAAGTTTAAGTGCTATGTTTTATATATATATAGTCATCAAGGTATTTGAAAAGGTCGTAAAGAAAAGCAATTAAATGAATGTCTTAAAAAACTAGATATAAGGATTAAGGCTTTTAGAAATGAGAGAGCAGTTTTAACAATGATAGCACCTGACGTCAAGATGCAAAATAGTGTCCTAATTATTGGTGATGATTAATTAAATATAAAGTTACAAGCCTTGGAAGAATTTCAGAATTATTTTCTTTGATTTTTCTACCAAAAAAAACCCCACCCCATCATTTTCTATTTTAGCAGTTTCCACAACTTAAACATTAAATTCTTATTGTTTGATTTCTGTTATATTAGTAGTGTGTGTTTTGCAATTCTAATCTTCACATTTTTTTCTTTCTTTATCACTGAAGTAGGCCTTTTGAAGCTGGGAAATTTTTCATAGCAATATTGACAGTGTTCGCATTTGCATGATGACAGCCAAGGAATGGAGCAGTAATTTTTGAAATTGCAGAAGTATTTAGAACACTGATAAAAGCTGAAATATATTTTTGATGGATTGAAGTTAAGCATACATGATTTTTCCTGCTGTCAAAAGGCTCTGAATTTAGTGAATATTTGCCTGCTGTGAGAATGCAAGATTAACATCACAACCATCACCCGGGCACCCAAACCCTGCAATTTAATAGCTTTTTAGGTTCTTTCCTTTTTCTAAACAGCAATTAATCTCATTTTAGTACAATTTTCTCGTTTCTGAAGTCGCTCATTGAATCGCTGTTTTGTTCATATTTGGCTTCAGCTCCTCTGCATAGTCATTAAAGTCCCAATTAATGTCACCTTTAGCTGAAGAGTACTCATTTTTATTGAGAAAATGACAGTTGCTGCCATGAGTAGTGCAGTGTAATATACATTAATTGCCCTGTAACACTGGTAATTACGAGTTTTTCAAGCCTCTCAGTAAACTGTCATGCCTAGACAAGACTGTGCTAAAATAGATTACTCATTAGGGAGACCTGTCCTATTTTCTGGTGGGTTCTTAGTGTTGGTTTTTAAAAAAAAAAATCTTGAGCTTGAACAAATAGTTGCCAAGAGCAATTTCCTACAACAATATCCTTGTGTTGGGTTTTTCAGCCATCACTTAAGATTGCGGTCAGCAAACAGACAGGGCACAGTGGACGCTACAGATGTTGAGTCTTGAGCACTTATTATGTGGTTCACAAGAGTGAACTTAACGGTGTTTCATTCAGGCTTGAAAGCGAGTGTAACTGAAGAGTCCTCCTAGAGGGTGTTGTGTTGAAACAGGTTCATTCCCTGTGTTTAGAGAATATGTGAGAGCCGATATTCCAACTGGCTGCGTCCTAATCACCTCTCTACTGAGTCCAGCAAGGAGCAACACTGACGCCTTTTTTAAACAAACCCATATGAATACTGGAGGCAATAAATAACTTTGACATCGAAGATGGTGAGCTTTATGTGTACAGTCTTAAGATACAGTTTTCTAAAAATGGGAATCATTAGTTGGAGAGAGCCGAAATCATCTTACATGGGAAACTACTGGTCCACGGTCTTTTTTAATATATAGTTGCTGACCGGTACATTGAGCAGCAGGCTTATTTTTTTTTCTTTCAAATCAGCTTCCTAATTTCAATGTGGATATAATTTTTCTCTTCCCCACTTCTATCACATTTCAAATATTGCTGTTTTAACACAAAATAGTCAACTTTAAAGCCTATAGTTACCCAGAACTGACAAAAAAGAAAACCTTTGTTGTATCCTTGCCTAAAGCAGGTGTTATAACAATCTGCTCTTTCCCTCACTCTCTAAATGAATTTTGTCACAGCCTTTCAAATTTTCTTGTGGTGATGAGTTAATGAAAGTAGATAGTACAATTTGTGCTGGCCAGGTAGCAAGTGCCAGCTCACAGCTGAGCATAGTTTAAAAAAAATAAATAAAATACAGCATTATATCACTGATTTACCCATTACACAGCATTAATAGTGAGAGACCTTGGTGTGTTTATCTGTTTGTATTGGTGTGCATTTATCGAATTGTTTATGACAAGACTAATTGGGGTAATTGTAGACACTGAAATTACCTGTCAGCTATATGTAACCACACTCCCTTTCTTTCTGACAAATGATGACAACTGAGGGACCCCGTAGCATTACTCATGATGGCTTTTCGAGTGGTAATAAGGACAATAGGGGCCCTGGCTAATTTGACATGGACAGCCTTCACAACAAGAAGCCAGCTAAATGACTTGTCAGGAGGGGAAAGAAGTCAGAAAAGTAATGGAGTCCCCCATGGCGCTCTGACAGGCAGATGAGGCAATTTCAACGGAAAGTGAAAAGGCTTCAGTTTGTCAAGTATTTAGAACAATCAGAGAACAGCTAGAGGCTGGAACCTGACAATAAATGTGTGAACCATGGTAGCAGTTCCATATAGGTCAGTTACTTCCTAATGGCTGCGCAGGACTTGAGGTTCTGCTCTCGTCGAGTGTCTCCCACCTACCTACCAACCAGAGCTTAGTCACCTAAAATCTGTGCTCTGCTTTACACGATGGGAACAATGGTCGAGGTCATGGAGGCACAGGAATGGAAAGATGGCATGAGTTGCAGTCACTAGCATAGTGAAGAATAATTAAACAAAAATCTAGACTTAATACTATGATGACGGCAGCTCTTAATGCAGGACGGTGTTAACTCCGCCATGGTGAGCTGTGGTCACTGGGTTGGGTTCAGCAAACTCCTTCCTCATTTGCTATTGCTAAGGCACAAAATACGGTGCTGCGATTCATAGGCTAAAATACCACGTGCGATGCCTTTTCCTCTGATTATGTCAACCGGTATAATGTGAATCTCGTAACAAGCTAGAAGACTGGTGCACGAGGATTAAGCTGCGTGCCGCACCTTCCTGCCGCCAAAGCTGGACACAGCTTCTGACCCTAACATGCAATAGGAAGCCGGAGTAAATGGTGTCGTGATATTTCAGCACTTGTGCTGTCTCGAGTTTCCGGTTTTGTTTTATCACAGACCATCTCTACCTTGTAGAAAAGCAAGTTTCTAAATTGCACTTTGCCTCTCTGGGCCTCAGTTTCCTCACTTGTAAGATGAGGAAAGACAAGGTGATCAAATTGATGAAAAGATTGATTGTGTGATCTGTATGTGTGTATGGGTTAGGACATTTTTGTATAATTTGAGATATATTATGCACTTGCAACATACTTTCCTCCCCCTCAGATCTTTATAAAAGCAACAATACCCTTAACATCAGACATAGATTACTTTTGCGTTTAACAGAATTTTTCTGGTGAAGATTTCCAAGCATTTAAGCCAGGGAATCTACCTTTTTCGTGTCTAAAGAAGAAAGCGTGCGTTTAAATACACTTATTTATACTGGGTTATTTGTAAGTGTTGACCTTCTTGTGGGAAATGGGTTCTTTCTAAATATCATGCAATATAATATCTTGATATCTCTGTTAGATTTATCAGTATAATTTAAAACACATGGTTTCACAAATGTCATTGAATCTAACGAAATCTGTTGCTAAACACCCTAAACAATAGCTCAGAAGGATTAGAAACCCATTAAGAGAAAACACCCATAAAGTGCTTTTGTTCTCGCATTTATATGAGTGTGAGAGAGGATGGGCTGGGGATTCTCCTTATGCACAGTAACTGCCCACACGTCCACTTCAGGGTTTTTGAGTTGTTTGAGGGTTCTCAGTGTTTGTTCAGGGCACTCTTCAAAAACAGGATAAGCATTCCAATGACCCCGAGTCCCGGGGAGGAGTGCCAGGACCCCAGCAGTGGGCTCAGGGGCCTCAGGAGCAAACCGCAGGTTCTCATAGAAGTGCCTGTGAAGGGAGGGAAAGGAGAGGCGCCTTTTGCCCTCTGTCTCTGTCCCAAGTGCACAGAATTAGAATTTGGCTGAAAATGCCGAGGCTGCAGCCTACAGAGGTGTTCTCTTCTTCTCACAATGCAGTCTGTTGACAGGAGTTCTCCTTTGTGAGTTCCAAGTTCAGATCTGGGATGAGTCTTTGCCCAAAGAACCCAATGTTCTTTATGTTCCTCACAAACGTTCGCTCAGGTGAATATTTTCTACCCGTTGTGGAAGAAAGCATTGTTATTTCTATAAAAATACCCATCACTCGAAATATTTTGGTTCTTTTTTTGTAATAATATGTGTTTAATTCTAAAAGTCTGAAAGCTCCAGATGAAGAAGAGAACATAAATTGTAATTATCCCCATTCACAGACATTATGACTTTTAGCATTTTAAAAAAATGGCATTATACTACATACACTATTGCATACTCGTGTGTTTTCCCCTCAGAGGACGTTGGTTTTCATGTCTGTAAATAGAGTTCTGCATTACCCTCTGTCATGTTTCCTAATGCTCGCATCGTACGGAAATACCACAATTTATTTAGCCTGTTTTCTGTAATGGGTGTTTAAGAGGTTGTCATAAACCTCACTGCAATGAACATCCTCACAATAAAATGAGTTCAGATACAGAAAACGAAATAGCCTCGGTCAACTTTTTTGGTTTTTTCTGTCTTGGGTGATGTGCTGTTGTTATAATGCATAAACCCATGGTACCTATATTTTTCTGCAACATCATGTGAGGTTTACTGACCATTTTAATTTTTCCTTTTAATATTCAATGAGAAGAGCTGTTTCCATGATGCCAGAAACTCATTTACCTAGTTGTCTGGTACCATATAAACACATGTAAACAAAATAGCTCGTACATATGCATTTATTTTACCATCTAGTCTTCAGAGCTTGTGATTCATCTGTAAGGTTATTTCACAGCCAAAGAAAGGTAATATGTTGTACTGTTAAAAAAAAAACGCATTTATCTGTTACATAGAATCTTTAAAGTGTTTATTCATTTCCCACCCCTCCCCCTCCTGAGGCCAGCATCAGAATCCAGAACACGCTTGCTCTTATGTGAAAGAAATAAGCACCCAATAAGTGTTCGTTGTTATTGTTATCATTATTAACATTCCATTAAGTCACTTTGTATATCCGTAAATATTTCTTTAGGGTAACATCTAAGTAATAGCGCCCTGAGTCAAGGGGACAATGCGGTCTGAGCGTCACTGAAGCTCATGACTGAGCTGCCCGTCACAGAAGGGCTGCAGCAGCGTCTCCCACGGGCCACGGGTGCTGTGCCCATTTCTTCGCACCTCGGCCCAACTTCGACGTCATCATTTTAGCTAGTTTTCACACTCCTGTTTTCCGTTTCTTTCCTTCCACTTGCTTCTGTTCGATGCTCTTGCCCTCAGTCGGGCTGTGAGGTGCGCCTTCACCGGAGCAGAGGTGCTGAGAACCAGAAAGCTGTCTGTGGCTTCCGTCTCCGATTTTAACTCCAGATCTTTTCGGCCCTCAAGCTCTGGAACGGGTCACGCTTCTCTCTTCTCAGGAAATTAGATATTTCAGATTATTCTAAGTGGTCTCCTGCCCTCTTTCCTGTGCCTTTGTTATAGCTGTCAGTATAGATTGTTTCAATCACACATGCAATTGCTTCATCGCTGGGAACATAGCTAGCAAATGTTGTCACAGAACTTAGCAGCTCTTCTTACCTCAGATTTGCATACAGCATTCCAGAGCTTTCTTTAGGGTATTTATCATTTTTCCTCCTAATGATCGGGTGACAGTATACAGCTATTCATGCTTTTATCAGCCAGCGGATGGTATGGTTTTTCTCCTTTGCTGCCACAAGCCAGAAAAGAGATAAAATCAGGGAAAATGCTTTCATTACTGCACTTCAAGGATTCTCTGTTGGAGAGTCAGGGAGGGAAGTTTCCTGATGTTGCACCCCACTGACGCGGTCGGATGCTCTGTGGGCAGCGCCACCCACTCTGTGGCTTGGGAATGGGAGGCACAGCGTCACTCCTGCCCGTCCTGCGTTCACGCAGCCAGCTGCGCATCCTCTGAAGCCTGCTGCCTGTCCCGTCTGCTGCCTGTCCCGTCTACTTCCTCGTCTACAGGACAGAGTGTGAGGAGCTTTGCACTGTATTAACTGCTGCCACTGCACACCGGATGCATGTGGAAGATTTTGTTACAGTTCCATAAAGCGGCCCATATTTTCGTTTGGAAAGGCACATAGAATGCAGATTGCCACCAATTGAAAGTAAGGGGCACTGAGGCATTTTACGGATCAGAAGGTGGTTGTGAATGTGGAGTTCCTCCTACACTGGAATGGTGTCATGAATGGTGTTGGGTTCACAGGCTGGCCCAGGCGTCCATGGCAGCCATAAAGTGGTGCTTTTCATATTCTTTAGGCATTCTGTTCAGTAGGTCCAAGCAGAGTTCCACATCTCATTACAGAGGGTACCTTAGAATGTTCCGACTCTTCAAAGGAAGGATTTAGAAGTTCAGGGTCCACAGGAAAGCTACCCTTGGTGGGAAGGCTGTCCTTGTGGGAAGCATCCCTAAACTATTCATGTCTTTTCACTGCTTTCCCCTGCCCCATATCTAAACTTTGCCGATCCTTGAACTCACAGCTTTTTCATTCACTGATAAGCAGGTTCTTTCTTGATAAGAGATTCCTGAAGAAAACGTCTTCCTGCTGCAGGGAGCCTCGGGCACTGGCCGCTTTGTAACCAGACCTTCCTCAGTCAACAGTGTCCCTTTAAGTAGTGAAGGCCTGTGAGATTTATTTGTAAACCTAGCTGGTTGCATCCAGCAGTTTTTGCTAGTGGCTAGCAGAGGACTCTTAGGCAGCCACCCCCAAGAGAACTGAAGTTCATACTCACTTGGCTTCATGAAAAGGGAAGGCTCCCTGTGGTGCACGGCCCTGGTGTTCTTACACCTGATCGAGTTTAGGGCCTCCCCTACCAGGCAACACAGGAGTCAGTTTATCTGGGGTCCTAAAGATGTCCCAACACCACATGCCCACTCCTTGGCCATCAGCCGTACCACACCTTCATGCAGGGGTGAGAAGCCATCTGCTCGACCCCGCTTTGGCCAGGGAGCCTCCTTTCCTTCCCCATTGGGTTTGGAAAGCTTGGGAAGTGGTTGCTAGGCTTGCTGGAGTTCCCTCCTGCTTTGTAAGTCTGTGTTCTCCAGGTAAAGGTCACCTGAACTTCAGGCAAAAAATGAGCTGCTTTACCCAGAATCAGGTTCTCGCTTAATTAGATACTCCTCACAGCATCTGTGAGTTCTAGGTGGTAGCCATGAAGTGGAGGCTGGTGGCCACACACGTGCTGTTGCATGTGGAATGTTCAGTGTCCATCCTCTGTATATGCGCCAAAACAACCGACAGGTTCCAGAAATCAGTCCAGTAAATCAGCCTGTCAGGCTTCCAAAACACAAGAAAGGTTGGGATGGAGGAAGGAATCATTTCGACTAAATGCGCAGCGTGAAGGGTCCTCCCTTCTGTAAGTTGGGAGACCTGACGTGATCAATGAGCAGGGCCAACAAGCCAGTTCACAAGTCCATTACGGACTAAGCCCCAGTTGGCACTTTTATTTTCTTTCTGTCATTATTTGTCATTGTGAAGTCTGCTCTGTATAAACTCATCAAGCTGTAGCACCTGTATTTTCCACACCATGATGTTCCTCTCAGTGATAATTCTGTTTTTTCCTTTTACTAGTCAATTAAAAGAACTGTTTACATGGTGCCAAAAGCCTCATTTATCCAGTTGTCTAGTTATATATAAACAAATGTAAACAAAAGTAGCTCATACATGTGCATTTGTTTTTCTACCAGCTAGCCTTCAGAGCTTTGGATTCAGTTCTTAAAGGTATTGAACAGGGAAGGAAAGGTAATGTGTTGCGCTGTGAAAATTATGCATTGATGATGTTACATAGAATCTTTGTGTTCATTTATTCCTGGCCCCACCCTGGCCCCAAGCTTTCATTGCAACCAGACAAGCTTTTTCTTCTT
>PVKM010028225.1:0-18405 GCA_004027735.1 Carollia perspicillata
AGCATAGATGGTGGGGAGAAAATAGACAGGGAGAGGGCAAGAGTAGTGTGGGAAATGTAGAAGCTAAAGAACTTATGATACATGGACAAGAACTAAAGAGGGGGAGAGTGGGTGGGAGGGGGTTGGCAGGGTGGAGGGGAATGAAGGGGGCAATGGGAGAACTGTAATGGCATAATCAATAAAAAAGTTAAAAAAAAAAAATCAACTATTAACCGATCATCTACCACAAATCAGGCACAATACTGAACTAGGTCTGAACAGAGGTCTCTACCTTCATGGAGTTTACACACTAAACAAAAAAAAGAAGAAGAAGAAGAAGAAAGAAAACCAAATTCAGTATTGTAAGTGTTATAATAGTAAATAGCGTTTTGTTGGCACTGTTTCTTTTCTTGGCTGGAAAACTGTATCACTAAACCCAAATATCAGATTTCCTAACCCAGAGATTCTTAACTTGGATGGTATGCTAACTACCATGTCTACAACTGAAAATCATTATCACATTGAGAAATTTTACCAATTAGAAATTTCCGAGAGTGCTCACATGGGACTGGAGCACACACAGGAAAAAAACTAAGAATCACCCTCTCTAAGAGATAAATTTAAATCATTTAATATTCAGTGTTTCTTTTTAAAAACTCAGGTAAACAAAACTCAGAAAATATTTTTCACAATTCTGACATTAGTATGAATGTCATACTTTAACTATCACTTTAACTATCATTAGTCTTTACAACAAAGAAGGTCATTATTATTAATAAATACCTTCGCAAACACTTTCATAGTATATCCCAAGTACTGCACTCTGGGATCAATAGCTGCGTAAGTAGCCAGCATTCTTGTGTTATGTTGAGCCTGAAAAATAATTACATATTTGAAAGCATTTCAAATTTATTAAAATTAACTCCAAAAATCAAATGGAAAGATATAATACATTCTAAATAGAATATATAAATATAAAACGCAAAATACCTATAAATTAGCCAAACAAAAACTAATTTTCAATTGGAAAGAAATATAAAGATGATTTTCCCCCTTATACTGCTCACATCTAAAATCTTTAAATATAAAGGTATGGTCAATGGTCTATATAGATGGTCTATAAACTTTTTCAATAAGTGTAAATATACCTGGGTCTATAAGAAAGAGAAACTTACCAATGTATTATACAAACTGATATCGCCTTCTAAACCACTTCGTCTGTGTTCAAATTTTACTATAGGCACTTTGGCAGTAGTTATAGGCAAAATGTTTCTTAAACCTGATTAAAAATAAAACTTCACTAGGTTAAATAATTTTCACAAAGCTAAAAAATATTTTGTTGTTTTAAAGTTATAATTTAAAATTCATACCTGGATGTCTCTTAAGAATTTTTGCCAAATTTTCAATTATTTCCTTACAATTTAATTTCTAAAAGAAAGAAAGAAAGAATAAAATACGTCTGACTCAACTGGGCCTTGTACAAATTCTACTTTCATCTAGACACTTAATACTAGCATTTAAAATCTCTAGCCATAAGCTCTATATAACCTTCTACTCAAGTAAACGGTGCATAAACCTGCAGTATCAGCATCATTTGGAAACAAAAGAAATGCAGAATCTCAGGCCCCACCTCAGTCTAATGAATCATAATCTACATTTTAACAAAACCCCTAAGTAATTCGCATCCACATTAAAGTTTGAGAAGCACAAAGACAAGAGGATAATGTTTTCAAATACATGAATAAACAACTATAGATGGGTTTGTTGAAGGTAAAAGAGTGTGGTGATTAAGAACATACACTCTGAATTTAGGCAAACTTGAATTTAAATCTTAAACTAAGTACTGAAGAGTTATGGGACTTTGACTAGATTCTTAGTTTCTCTGACCTTCATACTACTATATAAAATCACGATAATCATACAGTCCTGCCCTACAGAACAATTAGAGATCACATGAGACATGTATGTAAAGCATTCACTAGCATGCTTAGCACCAACTAATAAGCACTTTAAGTCTGTGAGCTATTTATTATTATGTTGATAAATAAAATACAAATAATCCTTTTATAACTAGAATCTACTTCTTCAAGAAAATCCTTACCCTCTTAAAATTTAAATGTGCTGATTTTTTAAAAAACTAGACAACAGAGTTGGTATGGTAACAATATCCGTAACACAAAGATAATGGCATCATGAATTAACTGCATTAAGCTAGTGGGTATTTACATCATGCCCACTCTTACTACTAAAATCACTTTTTTATATCCCCAACACGCTCCTTTTTCACTACAAGAAAGTGGAAGTCCTTGTAGCTTTACTTGGAGATTTCAAGGGAAACTTTAGTTACTAATTAACACATAATAAAATGAGGTTATTTTCCCCTTTACCCCCAATGATATAAATTTATGCTAACTTTTAAGTTTTCAATTATGGCTCATCTGGACAAAAACATTTATTCTTTTTCACTTCCAGTGTGAATAGCACTGACTATATATAATGCATAAACCATTAGTAATTAGAAGTATGATTATTGCATTTTACATAGAAGATACCTAAAACCCTAACCTCTTCCCTGAATAAAAATTGTTTTCTATTCCCTCAATTCTTGCTCTTCAAAATGTAGAGGGGCATCTTTCCAGGTAGATAGCACTGAGTAGAAGATAATTTAAGAGGAACTAAAATGTTTACAACTTTTCAGTTTCTTTATAGAACAAGATGATGTTAACTTAACACCAGAAACATTTACTTAGAGCCAGAAATAAGATCTACCAGACACCACTGCCACCTCTACTCTGGTTGGTTCTAACAATTATCTTGTGAAAAACCTATTTGAGAAACACACAGGTACACTGTTCTGCTGAATTCTTTTATAATGCAGTAGAGGCTATACTGACACCACTACAGATGCCAGAAGCGTGGCCTCTCCCCAATCTTGCAAGCAGTCCCTGGTTTAGAAACATAAATAGCAATAGCTATGCTGGTATTTAAAAAAAAAAGGCAACTATAGAGATCCCCTCCTTTTCAAGTTGCTGCTAGGAAGACCTAGGACACTCCTTCCCCATCCAATCAGCCCCTTTTCTTTACTGGAATTTGGGCAATCTTTTTCTCACTGCTGAGGCCTGTACACAAAGAAGAAAAGCCCAAGTACCCACTCTTACTGATGAGACTGCTCTGGGGGAAGGTCTGCTCCTGGCATCTCACTGTGGAACTCAGAAAGCTTTCAACTTCAGAAAGTAGTGGTTAGGTTCTACAGTACTATTAGTACTATATTTCAGCTACATTGTGGGTTAAATAAATTACAGAGAAACAGTGAGATACAATGGAAAGAGCATGAACTCTGGAGTCAGACAGACCTGGGTATGAATCCCGGCTCCAACATTTTACTAGCTGTGAACTTGGGCAAGTCAGTTTATCTCTCAAAGCCTCAGTTTCCTCATCTGTAAAATGGGGGAAATTATCTACCTCGAAGGTGGTTTTAAGAGCGAAATGAGATAACGTATGTAAAGTGTATACTGGGGAGTCAACAAATGTTAATTCCCCTCCTCGCCCAAAATGAGTTTCTCGAAGCTATCCTATGTGTTACATGCTACTGAGTCAGCTCTGCCTCCTGGAGATCCTATGAATAAGTTATGCCCACAATGTCCTGTCCTCAAAGTCCTGCTCAGCTCCTGTTGATTCATGCCTATGGGCTTCTTCTTTGAAGTCAGTCCATCTCATATTTGGTCCTCCTCTTTTCCTGCTGCCTTCTACTTCTTGCAGCATTATGACTTTGCCAAAAAAACCTGACTTTGCACAATGTGCCCAAAGTAGGAAAGTTTCAGTTTTGTCATTTTTGCTTCCAGCAATGTTTCAGGCTTAATTTACTACAGTACTCCCTTTTTGTCTTTCTGGCAGTCCAGGGTATTCATAGAGCTCTCCCTCGATACCATATTTCAAATAAACAATATTTTTTCCTATCAGCCTCTTTCACTGTAGAATTATACTAGAACAAGCCATTTATAACATTGTTTCTACGGAAAAAAAGAGATGTGTTCTGAGTACCCCCAAATTGTAATGAGCTTGTAGAACACAAGCCACTTATAAATTAGATGTCCACCTTTATTTTCTATCTTTAGTGATATAAAGACATCACCTAATGGAAGAAATATGAAAAGACAGAGTAAGTGACAACAACATTCACTACTGAACTGAATCATCAGCTTCTCACTGGTTCTAGTAAAAAAAATTCCAACCCTATGGTATACTAACTTTTCCAAACATTTATTACAAGCACTTATAACTCTCAATGACATACTTTCTGCATTATAAAATTACTTAAACAGCAAATTTACTTATTTAAATATTTTAATGTCTTAATAATGCTAATAATACCTTTACATTTTAAACACTGCTACTGCTAATATATTTACACAAAAAATGACACCATATACTTTTATCAATACTATATACAAACTTAAAAATAGATTCATCACTGGAAGAAAATAAACTTCTGCATTCCTTTCCAAACACTAACTCTCACCTCTGCATTTTCGTGGCCTTCCAGGGTCATACAAATATCCAGATCACTATCCCGAAATCCAAATCCATTCTTAGAAGAGCCAAATAAGCACAATCTTGCCTTTTCTAAGCAAAGAAAAATAAATCAAAAATTTTATAATTAGCAAGAAAAAGGATTCTTCCATTTCCTACTTATGGCTTAATTACAGACGATCTTGTCCACTTCTATGACTTAAAATTACCTACCAATGACAGATATACCAAGAAATTCCAAAATACTCATTTAAAGCGCAGATCTTTGACCCAAGATCCCACACCCATATATCTAACTGCTTCTTCCATTTTCCAGACATCATAAATTCAACGAGTCAAAACTAAACCATGAACTTTATCTCAGACCTATTACTCATATAATCCTTATGCTCAACAAACAGTATCATGATTAACTCAACTGCCCAAGTTAGAAATATACCTGTATGTGTGACCAACACCTCTCTCCCAACTTCCACACCCAAAAAAACACCAAGTAAGTCCTTTAGATTCTTCCAACTTAACTATCTCATTAAGTTCATCTACTTTTATTCATTCTCAACATTACTACCAACAGTTAAGATCAATATTTAGAGATTTATGTCTTGGGAATAAACTAGTTTTTTCAAGGTGCATTCAGGTACTTTACAAATAAATACCACATTAGTACTGGATTGGCCAGAAAGTCCATATGGTTTTTTCCATAAAATAATATACATTTTTCACGTTCAGCAATAACTTTATTGATTTAGGTCTTTTGAATATGTCAGCAATCTCCCGTGTGGTAAAACATTGACTGTCTCAAGTAGTGTCTCAATTTGATCACAATCAACTTCAACTGCTCTACCCAACATTATCCAGCGAGAAATCTCCAGCTCAAAACTTCACAAACCAGTTTTGACACATTCAATCAGTCACAGCACCTTCTCCACAAAAATCTTTTTTTTTTAAGTTTCAGTTGTGTTTTTACCTTTCTTGAAATAATAAAGCATAATATGCCAAAAATGTTGCTTATTTTCTTTCATCTTCAATATTAAAATAGCTACATAAGCGCTGGTGTAGCTCAGTGGATTGAGCACGGGGCTGTGAACCAAAGTGTCAGTGGTTCGATTCCCAGTCAGGGCACATGCCTGGCTTGCAGGCCAGGCCCCCAGGAGGGGTCACTTGAAAAGCAACCACTCAGTGAGTTTTCTCTCCCTTTCTTTCTCCCTCCCTTCTTCTCTCACTAAAAATAAATAAAACCTTTAAAAAAATAAAATAGCTGCACAAAAATTCACTGATTTGGGTTTTTTTTTAAATACACTTTGATATGTCACAACACAATCTAACAAAATTGTTTCAAATGAAGTTAAAGACAGCTATACAATACTACAGCCATCTTACGCAAAATAACGTTTTGGCCAACCCAATATTGTACATGGAATTAATTGTCTTCCAAAAATGAATCATTAATCCATTTGATATAAATTGGGATAGGGTTACCTTCTCATCCTCAGTATCATTCACTACAGATAACACTTCAAACAAACTATGATTTAATGGGATCGGGTTTTTCTTCCTATTAATTCTTGTAAACTATACATTTAGATAACAAATTCTATATTTTCAAAACTTAATTATCCAATTCAGTTCTGATACCCAACTTGAAATTTCAATGATAACTGAGAGATATAAAAGAAGCTATGTTCATGAGCAAATAAAAATGTGCATCAGTTTAATATAACAGGGACTTAGATTTGGTCAATACTTTATATACTAGCAAATATTTAAAAAGTGGAATCTTATAGCACATAACAGATTATCCTTTAAAAGTACAAATTCATTCTGATTACAAATCAACTCTATTCTTTCCTAAAATATTTGGCAAAAAACCTCTTAATTCCTCAACCTTATACTTAAAACCTGCTCCTTCCACTATTTTTGCCATCTCGGTTAAATAGCACAATCTAATTACTGAGGTAAACACCTTGAAACCATCCTTGACTCCTTTCCTCGAAACTCACACGTAATGCATCAGCAAATCCTACTGGCTCTACATTCAACATATATCCCAAATTTGACCACTTCTTATCTACTCTTTTAAATCACTGTTACATCTCATCTGAAGGTACTGAACAGCCTTCTAAATGTTTTGCTTGCTTCTTTACTTAGGAATCTATACTCTGTTCTCTCAGACCATGTCACCTGTAAGTGGTAAAATCCTCCACAAGCTCCTCATTAGACATTCAAAATTCAAAGTCTTTCTACCAACTTCTAGAAGACCCTAATGATACAGTCTGTAGGCTACCTCTCTGACCTCATCTGTCTAGTACAATCCACCTCACACACTCCACTCCAGCCGCACTGATTTCCTGGCTGGCCTTCAAACATATCAAACATAATCCAGTGTTGGGGTATTTCTACTTTCTATTCTTTCTTTCTAGAATGTTCCCTCCATAGATATTCACATAACTTGTTCCTTCATATTATTCATGGCTCTGCTCAAATGCCACCTTATCAGAAAACAACCCATCACTATCCTTTTAACTCCTGCCTTTAACAGCATTTATTATTTCCTGGTATTATATTACATACATATTTTTTACGTGAGTATCTGTTTCCCCTTCTCAATATAAGCTTCATAAGAGCAGAAGTTACCTCTTTTATCAGCACTGTAACCCCAGCACCTAGAATAGTATCTAACATATAACTATTCAATAAACACTTTAAATAAATGAATGAAACTCAAACCAGGTAACTGGAATAAGAAAATCACCAATTTAATATATGACATACCATCATATTCTTTTTGAATAAACTTTTCCAAGCTGATTAAAATTTGCTCCCTGTTGTGTTGTTCAGAGAAAGGTGGTGATAACTCATCTAAATTTAAAAAGAAAAGGAAAATAAAATCTGAAAGAACCTTTAATTTTTTACCCTAAAAACTTTACTTGAATTTCTTCATTATTTGTTAACTTCTAAGAATATTAGAATCATAAATGTTACTAGAGAAGGAAGGGGAGAAGAACAGCAAAAAAATAATTTTTATAAATCTATATACATTTCACATAATTTTCTTTATAAAATACCTACAAAATATATTTACTTCTATATATTACTTAATATTATTTTCTTCAGACATTCCACTCTCTCCCATATACATGCTTGTTTTATCCTCCTGGTAGACTCATACTCTATTGTTACTCTAGGCACCTAATCCATTCAAATCTAACAGTTGCCACAAATGCCTGGTCGAAATGCACATCTTCCACATAAGCTGCCCGATCAGTCTTGAAAGACCTTTCCCTAACTACATTTTCTTAGTTCTCCAAACTGCTTGCCGGTTTAGTTTGCAGTGTCCTTTCAGTTTTCTAGTTGTTTCATTTATGTTCATCTTATTTTTCTAAACAAGACCATATACATATATAACTCTTTCCCCAAAATATCTTTATAGCCTTATCTCCCTCTGTTGCCTTTCTTATACCTTACCAAATTGAAGGCAATTGTTCTCTCAAATTAAACACCCTTTGCTTTTATGCATAATCTTCTATACCTGAAAATGCAGTTCAAGGTCCAACTCAAATGCCACATCATTAATTACAATTCCTCTGATATATCCCAGCTAAAATTGTATTTGCACTGCATTTTGTTTACTATTACTATAGCATGTAACACATTCTGCTTCCAATTATGGCAACGTTCATACATGTCTTATATATCTATCTAGAGCAGCACTGTGTAAAAACACTGCAATGATAAAAATGTTCTTTATCTAGACTGTCCAATACAATAGCTACTAGAACACATGCAGCTATTCGGTACTTGAGATGTGGCTAGTATAACTGAGGAACTCAACTGTTCATTTCTGTTCATTTTAATTAATTTAAATTTAAATAGCCACATATAGCCAATGGCTATCATATTAGACAGCACAAATCCAAAGTTTAAGCTCCTTAAAAGTAACACATACAGACTCTGTATTCCCCTTCCCATTGACCACAGTGCCCTGCATTCAGGAGGCATTTAGTGAATATCTACAGTTAGATCTCTAAACTATTCAAAAACTTCTACCAAAACAAATATAAGCAAACTATTTTTAAATAAGAAAAACGATATTCAAAATCTAAGAAAGAAACCAGTCTCAGTAGTTCTAATAATAAAAGACTTACCAAAACATCTTTTACATACTAAATCAAGTATTTCCCGAAATCTACTTGTCATTGGTGGCAGAGGTTTTAGATCAATTTTCCTGAAATCCTCCGGGCAATCATTTTTCGAATGGCCATCCTTTTTGCAGATGCTGCATACTATTGTTGGTGGCTATACAAAGGCAAAAAATATTCTAATCTAATAAACTATTGAGGGACTTGATCATTACTTAAAAAGCAGATCCAAAAAGAATTATTTTATGTAGCTCAAGTCTGATAACCTGTTCTTTCAGGAGGTTAGGGAGGATGGGGGAAGCATGTTAACACAATGCATTGTTAAATATAAGAGATATATTTTGAGCCAACCACTTTAACTTTCTTCCTACTAAAATGGTATTATCAAGGATGAGCTTTACCTGAAGATGTAAAATAAAATAACAAGAGACGAAAAAGGTATGGATTAATTCAAAGTTTGATCAGCCTCTAAATCAAATACATGGATTACAATTTAACCTTCTAAGATCCTTAACAAACTAGAGAACAATCATATGTCACTTAACAATGGGGGATATTTTCTGAGAAACGTATCATCAGGTGATTCTATAATTTTGCAAGCATCATAGAGGACACTTACACAAGCCTAAATGGTATAGCCTACTATACACAAAGACTATAAGGTATAGCCTATTGTGCCTAGGCTACAAGCCTGCACAGTATGTTACTGTAATGAATAATGTAGGTAATGGTAACTTATTGTCATTTGTATATCTAATCATAGAAAAAGTACAGTAAAAATGTGGTATAAAAATGTGTGTGAATGTGCATTTGGAGGGCAAGAAGAGGGCTGTGGATTGAGGCACCACTGGAGGGAGAATGGACATCAGAAGGAAGGGACAGGGGGAAGGAAGAGAAAGGGAGAAGAGAGCAGAGATTGAAAGAGACTGAGAAAGCCTGAGATGAGAAATTATAAAAGTGGGAGGGAGAGGGAGGAAACGGAGAGAAGAATCAGACTGGAAGGAAAGAGATAAAGAGAATGAATGTGAGTGTGTGCAGGAAAGTGTGTGTGTACATGCACATGTGCTTACATGAGCACACCTGTGTGTGCAGGGGCTGGGGCAGGCAGCTCTGGGCTCCCTCTTCCCCAGCTCTAGCTCCCTCTCCAACTCCAACCCCAGCAGTGGTCTGGCACACAGCTGGTGGACAGCAATCTCAGAGCCTCCTCTAAGCCACCCAGCACTAGCAGTAAATTCAACACTGCAGTTCAGTCCGACCTTTTCTTTCCACATTGAAAATAACCTTTTTGTTTATCATCTATTACAATCTCATGGGATCATCATTGTATCATCTATTATAATCTTACAGGATCATCAATGTAGTCTATTGTTGACTAAAAATCATTATGTGGTACATGATTGTATAAAAAGTTTTAAGAGGCTACTTACATTTCACGCTAAACATTTTTACATTCAGAACCAATCAATCAAAAAAACCACACTTGCCTAGTTGGTTCCATTTATTACATTAGCATGGTACTCAAGAAACCAAACTGTAAAGCTGAATTCTAAAAATAAATTAGCTCCATACAAGGAACAACTCTTATGCAATATCCACAAACTTAACCCCAAAACCTATACCATCACTTGGTTTACACACGATCTATATAATCAGCAACCTGGGTGCTGATAATATTTGAATTATGCATATTGCACTTGAAGCAATGTGACTTAGCTAAAACTTTTTTTATTAACAAAGTAGTTATTGCTTATTTTCTGTTCATCCGGGTATTTTATCTTCTACAATTTATCAAGTTAAAGTTCAGAGTCTGCCACTTTAAAAGTAGGTAAATTAAGACTCCTGTAATTTATAAGGGACATATCGAAATTCAAAGAGAAGCTCAATGGCAGAGAAAAAGAATCTGGATTCTTCATATTTCTGGATCATTCAACTATCTTTAGTAAGTTTATATTTCCCCCACCCCGTAATCATCCTATTCCCCACCCATCCTAAGAGAAACCTCTTTAAAATAGAATACTATTATAGTTTACAGATCTTGTATTCTCATTTGTGAGGGAAAAATAATCACTGGGTATTTAAAGTAAGACAAAATTTAAAAATATATGATACCTTTGCCAAACTGATTTTCATAAAATATCTAATGAATCCTTTCATATATAAGAAAGTAAAGCAAATCAACTAGTAATAGAGTGCTGAAACTTTCTGGTGTTTTACATATATTCTTTAAAGGCCACTATTAGCAATAATACAGTAAAATTAAAATATATATCAAAATATCATTCCAAAACAACTGTCTACACCATCACAGAAGCTATTTTACATTCCTGAATCTAAAAACTATAAAAGCAGAGCCATACAACAACCATAACATCTTACAGATTGTTTGCAAACTGTATCCTACCTTGCCAGATGTTAAAATAAACTTATCAAACACATAATGTAATTCCTGGGTGGGGTGGTTATGGTTATCATCATCATTAAGGTCAGAAGCATCTTCTCTGGCTTTGCAGTTGCAAGAGGTAGCACAAGTGTCGGTGCACACAATCTGATGTGAATTCTCTGTTTCTAAGTGTGACCTGCAGTCTGTACCAACAGATTCATTTAGGTCAGAGAATTTATAATCAATGCAATTACATTGGCTGAGCTCCTTGTTTAAACAAGTTTCAGAAGGCGCTAAACCATCTTGTTTCTTAATTGATTTTGGCTCTAATTCACTGCCTTCACTGGCAGAAAGAGATGAAGATTCCTGTCCACGTTCAGCCAAAACGAGTTCATTTACCAACAAACCGTCATCTTCAGTAATACATCTCTGTGATGTACATTTCATTTCATCATGTTTCTCAGGTTGACCTCTTTCTGCATTTCTTTTTTCTGTGCTTTCCCCAAGTTGAATGCAACAATTAGATGTCGTACTGTCAGACTTCATTGGTTTCTTATTGCTTATTTTCCCCTTCTCTTTTTTCACGGCATCTGCTGTCGATTTCTCTGCACCCTTCCTCTGAGGACAGGCAAAGTATCGATAAGCTGCCCTGAATCTCTCCACAACATATTCATAAACAAGCTGGCTGTTTAAACTCCGTGCAACATTCCTCTTGACTGAAAATGGATCTAATAAAAAAGAAAATGGTGAGTAGCTAAGTATGTACTAACAAATGATATTTCTAAGCTTATACAAATAAATCTGAACTGCTAGATTGTGAGCAGAGTACATTTTCCTAAAGTTTTTCTAAACTGAAGTTCCAATGAGAGTTCCTGCAAAGTGAGTAGGGGAAATACAATAGCAACATCTTTTCTTTTGTTTCTGTCATAAAATAAACCTTTTAGAAAAGAAATAAAAGAATAATAATAAGGTAATGAGAGAATTGTTGAGAAACCCAACTCAGTAATTACAAAGTTTCAATGATGAAACTGCTGGAAACGGCTATGCCAATATGCCTCCCTACAGTGTCAGTTGAATGAAATTTTTCAAGCTCTTGGGACCCATTACTAATTTTCATTGTTATAATATTCTTTAGTTACATACTCTTTGCAATTTAAACAAACAAAATATAAGCTAAACTCTCAAAGCTTCAATTTAAAAAAATACTGACTTTAAGATTTAACTTTAATGAAATCAGACAATTAAAGTGAGAAAGGAGAAACAGAAAAGTAGGAACAGACCTAAGAAAGTAAAAATTAAACCAAAATCTAAATTTTGATCCAATCTAAAATGGTGGCTATGTTGAAAAGGCTTACACCAACTCGTACTTCTGAAAACATTTTTTATCCTCATCTGAGGACATTTTTTCATTGCTTCTAGAGAGAAAGGAAGGGAAAGAGAGATACATCAATGTGAGAGAGAAGTACCAATCAGTTGCTTCCAACACATGCCCAGACCAGGGATCAAACCTGCAACCTAGATACGTGCCCTGACTGGGAATGGAACCTGCAACCTTTTGGGTATAGGACAATGCTCCAACCGAACCACACTGGCCAGAGTGGTTTTTAAATTTTATAAGCCTTAAATACAAATATGACAAGGAAAAAAGGACAGTACCATCCAAAAAACAATACACATTTTTTCTACTGCTGAAGATCATTAAGTAAAAGAATTAACAGGCCAAGATTGTTATGGCTGAAGCATCTGTTACTTTTGCTTTTATCTAAATACAGGCTTTAAAAAACCCTTTCCTGGCCTCTTTCCCCCTTCCAGAAGGAAAAAAAAAAAGGAGAGAAATTATGGTGGCTGAAGGTTTCAGAGCGCATTTATTTACTATGTGTAAGTCAGCATAAGATGTGAAGATATGCTTGAGCATACAAGAATATTTGTGGGTTCAAGTCACACTAGAGAAGGCCAGAAGAGAATTGAGGGAATATGTAATCTAAACAAATTAAAATGACAGCCAGAAATTCAATTTCCTATCTCTAAAATATAGGTAAAATATTGTGGAATTTATACTTTTGATTAAGAATTTAGAAGCCATTCTACTAATTTCTGTACCCTTAAAGATCTTAATGTTCTTGGGATTTGATGTGAATCCTGACCTGTCAACATCAACTGTTCTTTTTTGCTTTAGCTTAGTCACATTTTAATAGATGAGGTCATTAGAAGACAATAAAAACTGGACTTTAAAATTATACTTGAGAAATTTTATGACACAAATTTCTCCAAAAAATCTTGTAGTAGTCATGTAATTGTTCTATTTTTCTGTATGTTTGAAAATTCTCATAATTAAAAATTAAAATAAAGACATATAAACAAGCAAATAACCCTAACCAATATAATATTTACAGACTGGCAACATTTAAATAAGTATTAATCCTATAAACTATAATGGTCTTGATAAAGTATTTATCTAATATACAATGACAACCTAGAGGCATATACACTGTTACAAAGCCAAAGGATAAAATTTATAACACTGCATTAGAAACAGAGGATAAGTAGCATACAAAAATTATTCTCTGAATGAAATATATCTTACCTTCAATGGCAATTCGCCTTTTAGGCCAGTTTTTGTTTTCTCTTGTTAAAATATCTTTTATCCGTACACATATAACATATTCTTCCAAAGCAAAATCCAGTGTGTAAAATTTTAGCAGCTCTAACCATAACTGTCCCAGAGATACCTGATTTGGTGCTTCCAATGTTAAAGGAGACTGGAAAAAAAATACTTTTCATTTAGGCTTCACAAAACTAAAGAACTATTTACTTTTCAGTTTTAAAAAACCTTAGAGATCAGTTCTTCAAAAACTGGGCCTAAAGAAGCAACCTGCCAAAAGCAGTTTGAGGCATTGCTGCAAACAGAGTCCCAGTTTACTGACTCCTAGAACTTTGTGTTCTTTCCACTAGAACAGTGATTCTCAACCTTCGCTGCACATTAGAATCACAGTGGAAGTACTAACATACCCTAATACCTGACTCACACACTACTCCCACATCCGATATCCATCCCAAGATTCTGATTTAATTGACCGGGCTATGAACTGGAATTGGGATTTTTAAAGCTCCCTAAGTGATCCCCATGTGTAGTCAAGGTTGCAAACCACAGCATAACAATCACTACAGCTTTTCACAGCAGTAATTACTTTTAAAATCTAAGTAAATTAAAATCTAAATAAATGCCCAGGGCTTGCAAAAGCTAATTCCTTCATTTGCCAAATATTTATTTAGAACCTACTATGTCCCTAGCATTGTGTTAGGAATATAAATAAATGAGAGCTCACACTTATACATAATGCTCACCATGCATAATTCACTCTTTTAAATACTGTGCATATAATTACTAATTCTAACAACTTTATAAAGTTGGGCAAAAATTTTATACGGCAAAAATTTGACCCAGGACCACCTACCTGGCTACCGGGTCCGAGATGCTAATCACTATAACATACTGCCACTCAAATAAGGTGAGTGGACTACTTCATAGACTATTAGGAGAACAGACAATTTAGCAATTACAGTAAAGGCTGAATGCTAAAATGGGCCCTGATTGGGGGGTTGTAACAGAAGAGGTAATACCTGAATTCTAAAGGAATTAGCTACAGACTGACTAAAAGTGACCACTAAGGAGCATAAGGGCATGAGGCATTTATTCACTCATTCAATTCTACAACTATTCACTGACTATCTCCTGATGTGCCAGGCATGAGTCCCAGTTTACTGACTTCCACAGATCCATGGAAGAAAACCCAAACATCCTTGCCTTAGTGGAGCTCACTTTAAGAACACAATAAACAACAAACTTAGTAAGTAAATGCCACAGTAACAGAAAAAAAGTGCTGTGGATATTTAAAAAAAGTTTAGTAAAGGGCATGGGTATATGGGAGCAGGAGGTTTCAATGTTAAATAGAGTGGTTAGGGTAAGACTTGTTGAGAAGGTATATTTGAAGAAAAAAGAAGTGTGTTCTAGTAATAGGAAACATAACATACACATTAGAGGAGGAGTATGACCAGCTTTAAAAACCTAGTATGGTAAAGAAAAGGGAAGGAAAGAAGAGGAAAACAAAAAGCTAGCCAGTAAGATCTCCTTGGCTTCTATTCTAAATTAAATGAGGAGCAACTGAAGCCTTTTGAGTGTGGGGAGGGGGCAGGGCATGATTTGACTTAAGTTTTGGAAGAGCCATTATGATCGCTGTTTTGAGAACAGACTATAAGGGCAAGAGTAGATGCAGGGAAACTTACGACATTATGGTAGCAATCCAGACCACAGATGATGGTAGCTAGGGCCAGGATGGTTAACAGTGGAGGTAGTGAGAGGTGGTCAAATTCTGGATATTTCGAAATAGAGATGACAGAATTGCCTGACATATTTCATATGAGGTGTAACAGAGAGAAATAATAGATGACTCCAATGTTTTTGACTATAAGCACCTCTAAGGATATAGTGCCATCAACTTAGATGATTCTGGAGGACACAATCCATGGATATTCAATTGTGCTTCTCTAATACTCAAGATAATGCCTGGGATGTAGAAGGTCCTTAATAAATCAATACTGAATGATTAAATAAGCAAGCTACCCCCTAGAGGACCATAGGGCCCTTATTTCTTCACCAATTTGACAACCTAATTCTCATCTGCTAAAGTTTTGATTACTGACCAACTCCTGAAGAAGATTTTCTGTGTCTAAATGAAAAATATCCAAAGAATTACTTTGACATGATTCAAACAACAGAAGCCTCCTAAAATGAGCTGTAAATTCATTAGGGAATCTTGACACTGAAAAACTAAACCAGATCAACTCTTTACTTTATAGATGAAGAAAATGGAGGCCAAAGGGCTTACTCAAAGTCAGTCAACCTACTATTAAATAGTTTCAATCAAAGATATCACAAATTCTATAGATAAAAAAGCAAACAAAAAAAGAGCTTACTTTGCCATGTTTTTCCTTCTTGGCAGTACTTTGGTTGTCCATTTCTGTCTTCTTGGTATCATTTTTCAGTTGCTCTGCCTTAGCTTTGTTTTCCTCAGCAATTGAGGTTTTGTCAGTCGCACTACTTGGATTATATTCCCACTTTACAAACTTGTCTTCTACAATGCCCTTCAGCTGAAAGTCATCCATTCTTTTTGGGTCAAAGCCTTCAATCTATATAAAAAGGCATTCCAAATTGACAGTGAAAAAAATTATTTTAAAAGATAGACAAATAGGCAAACCAGAATGCCCACCTAAATTGTTCAAACAGAGTACTCTGCAAGAGCAGACTACATATGTACACATGTCACAAACTCATGCTTACCCAACTTCCAAGTAAACAAGGAAGCAGAGGGGGTTTTCTTTGTTGTAGAAAAAACATCACCATTAATGCAAAACAGTAAGAAGGAATCCCACCATCAGTCTGGGAGTCAATATAGCACAACTGCAAAATGACAAGGAAAAAGTATCACCATTTATTTTAAAGATTTTAATTTATTTTTAGAGAAAGGGGAAGGGAGGGAGGAAGAGTGGGAGAGAAACATGGATTGGCTGCCTTCTCGCACACACCCCAACCAGGGACTGGGCCCACAACCCAGGCAAGCATCCTGACCAGGAATGGAACTGGCAGCTTTTCACTTTGCAGGATGACATTCAACCAACTGAGCCACACTGGTCAGGGCTCACCATTTATTTTAGCTTTCTTTAATTTTCTTTGTTCCCCTCACAACAGAAGTAGCTTTTTTCCTACCATAATCATTGTAAAAAGTGTAAGTATATAATTATATAAATATATATAAAATACAAGGGATGACCTGAAATCTCACCAACCTAAAATAATTGCTGACATGTTGGTAAACATTTTTCCATTCATTTTTTATTGCATATAAAGACACATATACATTTTAGTTAAATGCAATATCATACAATGTGCTTTTACTGTGTACACCGTTTAAAAATATTACTTTCTCATCTTGTTCCTACTTCTTCATGTTAATAATCCTCTATGTAGTCCTTGCCTTCCTCTATACTCAAATAATTATATATACACATATATACATTTTTATTTTTTATATAAATGCAAATGATTTTGTTGCTTTACCAAAATTTTTTACTATACATATCTCTGTGTATTACTCTTCTCCATTAAAAAAAGCAATGAGAAAAGTCCCCATAAGTCAATTAGTACAACTCTAACACATTCTTTTAAATGATTATAGTCTACGATCTGCCTAGTTCCTCAATAATTCCCATATCCAAGGACATTCACACTTTGTTCTCAGTTTTTTCTACTTTAAACAGTGCTGTAATACTTATCCTTATACATATTTTCTAAGTACTGGTACTTATGAGCTAAATTTCCAGGAATATATTTACTGGATTAAAAAATATGTGATGTATTTCAATTCCAACATTGTAGGATTTCAAAAACTGTCAGTGGGATGAGTGACATGTGTGTTTACTAGCCATTTGAATTTGCTCTTCTCTGAACAGCTTATTAAACCTTGTGGCAGTTTTTCTATTTTTATACATTACATATAAATTCATATGTGTTATTTTTCATCATACCCTTTAGATCTGGTACATGCACTTGAAAAAATGTTATTTTTCCCAATACGCTTTTCTTTTGACATTATTTATGATACCCTCTACCACATAAAATATAGTTAAACATGCTTATCTTATACAGCTTCTAGGTTTCCTATCAAGGTAAAAAAGATTTCCCCAACCCATAGGTCATATATATGTTCTTTTTTCTTAAATTGTCCTCTAAAATTTTGATTTTTTCATTAAAGTGGAATTTAGTTTTGCATCCAGTGTGCTAAAGGTCCAACATTTTCTTGAACCAAGATACTGTTGTGATGGCACCATTTATTAATTATACCACTGCTTTATCACAAAAATAAAAACTTTTTAAAAGATTTTATTTTTTAGAGGGGAGGGGAGGGAGGAAGAGAGGGAAAGAAACATTGACGTGTGAGAAAAACATCAACGGGTTGCCTCTCACACCCCTCCACCAGGGACCTGGCCCACAACCCAGGCATGTGCCCTGACTGGGAATCGAACCGGCTACCCCTCAGTTCAACTCACTGAAACACACCAGCCAGGGCTCCTTTATTTTTTCATATATTAAAATCTCATTTATACTACAGTCAATTTTGCGGTTTCCTATTCTATTTCACAGATCTGTTTGTCTGTTCCTATACCAATGGTATACACTTAAATAAATCAGTTGTACAGTGGTAAAGTAGGTGCCCCATTACTAGTCTTCTCTTTTTTAATTCTTCTGACTATTCTCAAACATTTCTTCTTCCATACTAATTTTAAGATAATTTTATCAACTTTTTAAAAATTCAGCTTGAA
>PVKM010028226.1:0-18398 GCA_004027735.1 Carollia perspicillata
TTATTATTTTTTATTGCATTTTTCCCATTACTATTTAGTCCCTTTGTATCCCGTTTCTTCACACCATTGCGCTCCCCCGCCCCAAACAAAACACTGTTGTCCACGGAAGTTCCCAGTACTCTTAGATCGCCCCCTGGGAGCACCAAGAGAGGTTTTTAGTGGGGGCGGAAGACCCCAGCATCTTCCTGGGTGTGCTCCTGTGTGTGTTGAGTTTTGCTTTCCTGCTGGCTCTCACCTATTCATTGATCTTTGACCTTCTGCTCAAGTTAAAATTACAGCACATAAACACAAACAGACAGGCAATTTCTTTCCTCACCCTCTCATTAAGTAAAGGGTAGTCCAACTACATAGTTTCGAATCAAATATTCCTGCTAAGGGTGCCACCAGCTACGCGTCCAATATGAAAGGGGTCCCAGACTCTCCTGGGCCTGTTACCAAAGTGGAGTCCAGATAAGGTGGCAGAGAAACACAGTTGCTTTCTGACCTGACTGATGTCTTTTGAAAACCTGTGTGAGACTGGCGGCACATCGCCTGGGGAGGAAGGGGTCCTGACGGTCTTTATACAAGATCCAAGTTTTAAGACTTATTTCTTTGCAGGAGCAAAATACAGAGACAACCACCTGTCTCCTTCAAAATGTGTCTCCAGGGGATTATATAATCGAGGTATGTATAAATTAAAGAAAGCTCTGTTATTAATTCTACAGAATGAGTCCAGTTCATTTAGAAATCCAACTGTTTACTAAAATTTCAAGCCATTGAAGGTGTGCACAGTTATGTTTTTACATGGACCTTAACATGCTTTTAGAAAAGTTTATATAAAATTCATACTTGAGTCCTGGCTGGTGTGGCTCAGTGGACTGAGCACGGGCCTGTGAAGCCAAGGGTCGCTGGTTTGATTCCCAGTCAGGGCACATGCCTGGGTTGCAGGCCAGGTCCCCAGTAGGGGACACATGAGAGGCAACCACACATTGATGTTTCTCTCCCACTCTCTCCTTCCTATCCCCTCTCTAAAAGTAAATAAAATATTAAAAAAAATAAAATTCATACTTGATTTTTTCATTAAATATTTCAAATAAATATTTTTATGTAACCATACAGTTCACATAACCATGATTTTGAATTCTATATAGTATTCTTTTTTCCTTATAAAGGTATATTTTTAAAACTTCACCTTCTAAAAAGTCTTGTTTTAGTAATAAAACAGCAAAGCAAAAGTTAGGCCCATTATATCTGCCTATATTTCTCTAGGTTTCTCCCTGACATTCTTCTGTATAAATTTACATGAGTTCCAAGTTCCCCTTAAAAGAGCATGTAAATGATATACTTTTTCTTTTCTTTTTGTAGATTTCTTTTCCAGTATCAAAAATACTACAAAAACAGAAGTAAAAGAAAAATAGAAAGAGACATTAAAAACTTGCCCATAGCCTTCCTATTCAAAGATGAACAACAGGTCTTAAAATTTTGGTAGAAACACCTAGTTCTTGCATGACTCCATAACAATACGTGGTTTTGAACAGACATACCCTTTTCTGGTTCACTGCCCGAGCTCAATCCACTGAGCTACGCCAGCCAGGGCAGAACAGACATACCCTCTTAAAGCATTCATGGAGGTCCAATATGGTTAGTGGTAAGATGCCATTGTAATTGAAAATTGTTAGACCATGGTCTTCACTAGCTGATTTCATCCATGAATAAGCAACCTTTTGATTTATGAAGAAGTCGAGACTTTTGAGTTGGTAAAGCAGAGACGTGTCTGACCATCGGTGGATAGTCTCACCTCGTACGCCGTCACAGACAGCAGCCCTCCTTTCCCTCACCCCATCCTCCTTCCTGCTGCTCCACACTGCCCTGAGATGACAAAAGAATGAAATCTATCAAGATGCTATCATTTAAAAAATAATACAGCACCCTCTGTTTTGCAGCTGGTGGATGACTCTAATACAACAAGGAAAGTGATGCATTATACCTTAAAGCCAGGTAAGAATTTTTCTGTTTGAAATGTTGGCTCTGAACTATAGTACACCAAGGTATCTATACCTAATGGTTTATAAAAACAAAACACAACAAAACTTGAGCTCCTCTCTCAAAGGTTGTTCAATTAAGTCTGACTTTCCTCCACCCTAACGCAGATGCCTGGAAGATCAAAGTCAGGGTGGCGTGTGTTGCTGCAACTAAATAAATAGTCAATTGTCCTTGGAAGAAAAGTGGTGGTGGGAGGGGGAGGTTTCCTTAGGCAAAATTCTCACTCAGAGGTATTTACAGTTAGCAGACCAACTGTTGAATTGTTTCTTCAAAATGAATCCTTTTTAAATTATGAAACCAGTACTAGAGAAAGGTGGTCAAGGGGTCCTAGAACCTGTTATATGGCTTACGTTGAAAAAGAAAAAAAAATCTCTTTGAAGCTGCTGTGCTGTTTAAATTTAAGCCTTCCCTTTGAAATTTCCCAGTGCATTCTCCGTGGGCTGGGCCCATCAGAGCTGTTGCCATCACTGTGCCGCTGGTCGTCATATCGGCGTTCGCAACACTCTTCACTGTGATGTGCCGTAAGAAGCAACAAGGTATGTGTGTGGTGTGTCTCTCGCCTGGGGACAGGACCGGAGTGCTTGGTCCCTCCAGGTGGGTATCTGGGAAGCTACATAGCTCCTTAGTTTCCTGACTACAGTACTTTATAGAATTAAAATGCTTGACTTTTAACCTCAGGAGCCACTAAAAGGACAGGCATACCTCTATTCTCAAACTTGGTGTAGTAAATTCAAGAGCACCGAGGAAGTCTAAAGGTATGAGTAAGGATAAAGGTAGGGTTCGCTCACTTATAAAAGTCAAGTGTCTGGAGGGAACCTTCTGGGGAGGTGGCAATGTTCTGTGTCTTGATCTGAGTGGCGATCACACAGGTGTATACTTAGATAAGAAATTGAGCCCTGGCTGGTGTAGCTCAGTGGATTGAGCGTGGGCCTGCAAACCAGAGGATCGTGGTTTGATTCTCAGTCAGGGCACATGCCTGGGTTGCAGGCCAGTTCCCAGCGGGGGACGCATGAGAGGCAACCATACATTGATATTTCTCTCCTTCTCTCCTTTCCTTCTCCTCTAAAGATAAATTAAAAAAAAAAAAAAAAAAGAAATTGAGCCCTGGGTAGTTTAGCTCAGTGGATTGAACACCAGCCTGCAAATCAAAGGGTCTCTGGTTTGATTCCCAGCCAGAGCACATGCCTGGGTTACAGGCCAGGTCCCCAGTAGGGGGGGACATGAGAGAGGCAACTACACACTGATGTTTCTCTCCCTCTCTTTCCCCCTCCCTTCCCCTCTCTAAAAATAAATAAATAAATTCTTTAAAAAACTTCTTATTAAAAAAATTAAAATAAAAATGGAGATGTACTCTTAAGACTTGTGCATTTTACTCTTGTAAGTTACAGTTCAATTAAAAAAAACGCCTTTTTAAAAAAGGTGTGCTCTGCCAATGCTGATTGGACCAGTAGGTGCACTTGGTTTTGAGTTGGTTTGGGGTGCTCTTTGCTGAGAGCGTGGTCCCTAAAGTGTTCTTGGTTTGCTCAAGGTCGATTTTAGGTGAAGAACAAATGTTGGCCATATGTTGCTCCACTCAGTAACTCAGCTGCCCCATTCCCAGTGGTGACCCAAGCAGGGCTGGTGGAGTTGGGGAATTGGGAGTACTCTAAGTGGTCCTGCCACCTTTTGTTTCTTGAAGATAACATTAGGTCCCCAGTCTGAGGAGACAGGACAGAGTGTTGCTCATGGCTATCAATCTTATCTTCTTTTCCAATTTAGAAAATATATATTCACATTTAGATGAAGAGAGTTCTGAGTCCTCCACCTACACTACAGCGCACCCCAGAGAGAGGCTCCAGCCACGGCCGAAGGTCTTCCTCTGCTATTCCAGTAAAGATGGCCAGAATCACATGAATGTCGTCCAGTGTTTTGCCTACTTCCTCCAGGACTTCTGTGGCTGCGAGGTAAAGAATCTGAAATCTTTTCTCTTACCTTTTGTGGGTCACATGCTCTGCACCCTCTTCTGGCCACCTTATCCCTGCCTCCAGGCCTCATTCGATGGCACCTGCTCTCCAGCAGCTCCTGGCTTCCAAATGGGGGTCCCATTTGCACTCTTCTTTCAGTCTGCCCTACCCATCACCAAAACTAAATGTTTTCTAATATCAGTTCTAACTCTGACACTGTCCTGCTCAGAAGCCTTGAGTGGCACTTACCTGGCAGGAAGTTATGGGGGTGGGGGCGGGAAGAGGCAGGCTGCCCTGGGAGCATGTCGTGGGGGTAGGGAGAGGTGGTCACTTGACATATCCTGGTGAGCATCAAAGAGATGATGGCCAGTAAAGTAGGTTTGACAATTCTATGGGGGAGTTTTGCTAAGAAGGGAAAATAATACATCATGATTTCATACTAGGTCTTTTGAGTTAAGCTATTCATATATAGATTATTTATAATGTTACAATGTAATGTTAGAGTGAAGTCTGAAGTTATCGCGGGGGGCACACTGTTTCTTACAAATGCAAGAATTGTACAGTAATTGTGTAGTTAGGTTATTTGTGCCTGCTAGTGGGTGGCTCTCAATCTCTCCATGTGGTGAGGCTGCCCTCTAGTGTCAAAAAATGTATTTACAAGGCTGGCTCCGTTTCCCAATGAAAGAAGGTAGTGAGATTGGCAGATCAGCCCGTGTGCTGAAAAACAATGGCAAACTTGAGCAGGTGCCACACACTGTCTTCAGACACAGACAACCTCATTTATGTGTGTAATACTGTAGAAAAATTCAAAACTAGAAAAAGATGAGGAAAAGTGGCCTGAAACCTCAACCTGGAAAAAAGAGGAACCATGGTTAATATTTGTTGTATGTCCTTCCAGTCTTTTTCTACATGGATGAACTCATATGTAGAGTTTGCATTTTGGGTGGCTTAGAATTATTTTTTTCTGTCTCTTTAATAACCTTTTACACATTAGCAGTTTTGCATAAACTGCAGTTTTAAATAGCCACATGATCCATGTTATTTCAAATTGTTAAACATCTCAGTAGTTCATTTTTGCTTCATTTCTGATTTTCCAAGGATAAATGCCTGAAATGGAATTGCTAAATCAAAGGTAGGGACATTTCTTAAAAATGCTTGGTATATAATCCCAGTTAGTTTTTAGAATGTATGTTTGGAAGAATTAGGACAAGTGTAAGACAGTTCAGGGTTATCTTTAGCAGGTGGGTAGATGTTTGGGGTTTCTTCTCTTTGGTAACACCTTAGAGCAGAAGAGGAAGACAAAGTCATTTCAGATCCCCTTCCCCCTTAACAGACTATGGCCGCTGTGTTTGGGCATAGCCACTGGGAATTCTGAACTACAGAAGGGAAGAGAAAGGTATAATGACAAAGAAATGACTTCAGCAGAATCAGGTGAAAATGGTCTGGGGAGATGAAACCCTCTGAGAGAGCCTGGTTTTCTTCCCCCACCTCCAAGCGCCCTGCCAGACTCCCCTCAGGCTTTTAAAGACTTTATACAGACTGCTGTTAAGTCGTGGTGGAAGATGCTGGTCAGCCCCAACTGAGTTAACCAGAATGGCCACGTTCCTGCACTTCACCACCCTCTCATCCAGTCACTGGCCAAGTGGTAACCAGCATGGCTTTGAGAGTGGCCAGGGAGGTCCTCTTGTCACACTGTCTGGACATGGGCCATGCAGCATTGTGAGTGACTCTGGCAACCAGACCTGAGCCCCATTTTTCAACCCACTTTGGGCCTCTCATCCACATTCCTCCATCATTGCCTTCCAGCTTTCACTCCAGGACCTGTCTCCCCCATGTGGGCAGCCTCACTCATCAGGTGGACCAACTCCAGTGCCTCCATTTTCATGCTCTGCACCACATTCTACGCTCCTTGAGGACGTCACATGTATTATGTGTCTTAGGCAGGTTGCTAGAAGCTTCATGCTTCTGTCTTTTTGCTTGCAGGAGTTTCAGTGATCCCACATTATGCTAAATTGAGGACATGTTACAGAGGGTCTGGTGTGTGACTTGTCTGTGGAGTGTTAGCTGTTCCTTGGGGCTGGGTAACCTTGGAGCGGCACATAGCAGTGCTAATAATGGTTAAGGGAGAGATGGTGTGCCTTTCTTGTAATGTTTCCTTTCTCATTCAGGCTCTAGGCTATCTGTGAGTGTGGGTCCTCTCTCTTTCCAGGTGGCTCTGGACCTATGGGAAGACTTTAGCCTCTGCAGAGAAGGGCAGAGAGAGTGGGTCATCCAGAAGATCCACGAGTCCCAGTTTATCATCGTGGTCTGTTCCAAAGGCATGAAATACTTTGTGGACAAGAAGAACTACAAGCACAAAGGCGGTGGCCGAAGCTCTGGGAAAGGGGAGCTCTTCCTGGTGGCCGTGTCGACTATTGCAGAAAAGCTCCGCCAGGCCAAACAGAGCTCATCGGCTGCACTCAACAAGTTCATTGCCGTCTACTTTGATTATTCATGCGAGGGAGATGTTCCTGGCGTCCTTGAACTGAGCACCAAGTACAAGCTCATGGACAACCTTCCCCAGCTCTGTTCCCACCTGCACTCGCGAAACCACAGCCTCCCGGAGCCGGGGCAGCACCTGGGACACGTCAGCAGGAGGAACTACTTCCGGAGTAAGTCCGGCCGGTCCCTGTACGTCGCCATTTGCAACATGCACCAGTTTATTGACGAGGAGCCAGACTGGTTTGAGAAGCAGTTCGTTCCCTTCCACCCTCCCCCACTGCACTACCAGGAGCCAGTCCTGGAGAAGTTTGACTCCGGGTTGGCCCTAAATGATGTCCTGTGCAAACCAGGGCCTGAGAGTGACTTCTGTCTCAAGGCCGAGGTGCCCGTCCCCGGGTCGCCAGCCGACTTGCACTTGGAGGGTCAGCATCTGGGCCTGGACGAAGATGCGGAGGTCAGGCCTAGTGCTGGCGGCAGCTCGGTCCTGCAGCCCCTGTTGCATCCAGTGAAAGCCGTCAGCACCTTGGGCATGCCCCGGGACTCGGGCATCTACGACTCCTCTGTGCCCTCCTCCGAGCTGTCACTGCCCCTGATGGAAGGGCTCTCAGCGGACCAAACGGAAACGTCCTCGCTGACGGAGAGTGTATCGTCCTCCTCAGGCCTGGGTAAGGCGCTGGGGAGCCCAGAGTGCCGGTGGGTCGGTTCCAGTTCAGGCCGCAGCATTTGTTCATAATTCTGAAATCTGTGAAAAGTGTTTTTCTAATCTGGGTTTGCTAGATCAGTTTGCCCTTCCGCAAACTTATCTGGCACTGAAACCTGATGGGAAGTAACACAACTGCCTCGATAGACTCACTTTATCCCAGGTAATGGGAATGTTCACATGCGTGAGCTGATGCTAAATTACCGTGAGCAGTCCAGTCCCATGTTACGTAGTATGTGCATTATATCACCTTACTAAACTCCCCAAACATCTGAAGACCAAGACACGGTGGGCCCCATTGAGGTTCTATGGGCCTGGATCTTTGCTCAGATTTGCAGTGTTCACTCTTCCCCAAACCTACCAGTGTCCTTAAAGCCACACCTGTTGAACCTGAGGTTCAGGGACGCAGTAGTCTCTCCATCACAGCTTAGCACAGGCTCCAGGTCGAGCCCTGTAGGAGGACCCACTTCCCCAGGGAGCCTCTGCAGGATGCCCATGTCTGGCTGTTCCTTACTGTGCCTGTGACTAGTTGCAGTCATGCATGCAAACCCTTGACCCTCAGCTAAGGGAACTAGGACCTCTCAGCAGCACGCAAGTGCTCCATCTTGAGCTGATTGGGATGCTTGCCTTGTTTGTGTAAAGCCTGTAGTCCAAACCCAGATTCTACCACGTCTGGCCGGAGTGCCCAGCCCAGTGAGGTGCAATGACATGTGGCTCTGCCCTCTCTTCTTTCCTTAGGTGAGGAGGACCCTCCTGCCCTTCCATCCAAGCTCCCCACCTCTGGGGTGTATAAAGCAGAACCTGGTTGCTACAGCTACACTGGTGAACTCTACACGGCCGCCCCTTTGTAATGAAACTGAAGAGTCTAAGCATTGCCACTTTAGCTGCCGCCTCTCTCTGGTTCCCCAGCTCATCTCTCTGGTTGGGTAGCCCACTTGGAGCTGAGGTCTCCTACAAGGATGTTCAGAGTGAAATTCATGCCAGTACTTGTTCTCCTTGCCCCTACTCTCTAACGTATCTTGGCCAAGTCTCCGATTTTCTAAAACCATATGGATCTCTGAAAGGCATGTCCATAAGATCTGACAACAGCTTGCCATGTTAGGTCAGACCTTGGATTAAAGCCAGTACTGGGAGGTAGGGAGGAAACATGTAAAGAGGGACAGGAAAATATCTGCACTGATCGTTCAGACTTAATTTATCTCTGCAGACTTTGCCTGTTCACTGTTGGCTGCTTTGATTTGAAATGCTTTGTAGAAAAAGCACTTTTAATGCTATTACAACCATAGAAATCAAGTGTCAGTCTATCTGGAATCCATGTCATTATAGATGATATTAGCATCCATTTTTGGTGTGGCACTTACAATGCCGTGGATGGGAACAAAGGCAGAGAAGATGACTGAATATATCATCGCCTTTTGTACAATGCGTCTTTATGTATTAGTGGTTAACATGCTGGCTGAGAGGGGGCGGCTGCAGGGCCAGGATGACCATCTACACCACTTTTGCTGAGATGGGCTGGTCAACATGCAGTGGCACCAGGGCTCAGCACCCAGGACCCCCTCCTGGTCTGAGTAGGCATCATGCAAGGGCCAGATCTGGCTGCCAAGCTTTCCTGGGCTACATTTACTGCACTGTATCTCACATGTTCATGTCTGAAATTTTATTTTTAAGAGACTGATACATGACTGGGCTATAGTACTGGAAGTTGCAGATTAATGTGTCTCTTGGCTTTTGGTCTAAAGCTGTGTCCAGAATATTTGGGGTCAGAATCCACTGAAATATGCAGTGTGTGGAGGTGGTGGCCATTTGATCTGCTGAACTGGTTTTGACTAATGACAAGCTTCTTTTTAAGAAGGTGAAAAGGAGGGGACTGTCCCAAAGACGAATGTGCTCTTTGAATATTGTCTGAAGAGGACATGGAACCTGAAATCAGTAAATTCTTGAATCTTAAAGTACCCCCACAACCCAGCCTATGACTCCTGGTTCACTTAGTGTTTATATTGTACTTACCCAATGAAAGATTTGTCTCTTGTGCTCCGTCCTACCGAGAACAGCTATTCAGAGTTTAGGAAAGAATTTTCTATAGAAAGAAAATGTAAATGTTCTGTTTTTATGAATGGCTTCTCTACAGAATTTTGGTTTCCAAAGGGGAAACAGTTGTTCCCTTCTCTTCCCCATGTCCTTCTGGGGATGTGAGCATCCTTTTCCACCTTTTTCATAGGAGTTGTTGACTTTGGCACCCTCTTTTCTCAGCACACACACCAGGGACCGTGGTTTTGACTCCAGCAATCTTAAAGGGGACACTGAGAAACATCCCGAGGAGGAGTGGCAGGTAGGAAGGGGCACGATTTCTCTTTCCAAGCACATGCTTGGCAGGTGGGGGAAGGAAGATTTACAACCCTCCTGGAAAGAAGAGGTTCGTGTGCATTTTTAATGCAAATGCCATATACCCTGTTCTGTAAAGGCAGCTGGCAGTTTCTTAGGAGAAGAACATGATCGTCTGTTCTCTGGCATCAAGTTTCCTTCAGCTGCTCTGAGGGAGAAACAAGTGAGCAGCAGAACTGCGTGCCCCAGAAAACCAGACATCTTGTTGGAGAAGAGACATTCCATGTTGTCACCACGGAATACAGGACTAGCAAAGAGCTCCTGTCCACATGTGACTGTCTTGCCGTTCCACCCTTGGTGTGCATTCTGTGGAGGAGGTTGGTCAGTTCAATCTTGGTCAACATACAAAAATTCACTTTGAAACATAATGAGAGAGATTTCTTATTGAGGCTAAATGGTGCGTGCCCCAAAGGAACAAGAGCCACTTTTAGGGTAGATGTTCAGCTTCACCTGTGAAAGGAGGCATCTCTGAGAAAGCAGCCCCAGTGACAGCATGGGGACTGGGGTAGAGAAGGATCAGCTGGGCTTCATGGGCAGAGATTGCTAAGTGGATTCACTTATTATGAAAATGAAAGGGAAAAAATATGCTAGTCCAAAAATCAGCTAATGTTTTATTTTGGATTTAGGGTTTTGGTATACACTTTGAAATGCTAATGTTTGTGATGTTCAACAAAATCAAACTGATGTACCAAGTAATGAAACCACAGTGTGAACGCCTAGCTCAGAGTAAGTTGAGAAGTCCAACTTCCTGTTTTCTGCCTTACTAGTTTCTCTCTTTTTTTTCACCCTCCCCATCTCATGCTGGGAATGGAAATAATTGCCTTATAGGCAAAGAATCTGTTTAAGCAGAGCTCCATTTTTTGACTCATATGTTGTTGCAGATAGTGGAAATGATAAGCTGGAATTAAGATCAAGGTTCTGTAAGTCACAGGCTATTAAACAATGGGGAAACAAGAAATAGAATATAGGGATGATCTTAATGAGTTCCTGATTTTGAGAGTCAAAGGCTTATATAGCGAAGTTAGATGGTGTCCTCTGGACAGGAGAACAAGTGTAAATCCAAGGTTCCAGGTAACCAAGAAGCCTGAAGGTAGTTGAAGGTAGGAAGCTGGTTGTTTATCTTAATTCATCAGTACCCTACAGAAAGGACTTAGCATATGACACAGTCAGCTTTTCCAGGAGAGTGATCAGGGAGGTAAAAGCCCAGGTCAAGGTGTGCTCTTTCAGAGGTCAACTACAAGCAACGGCCACCACCTCGATGGTCCCAGCACAGCCACACAGTGGGCAGAAGATACTCCAGAGAGCCAAGTCCTGGGCCCTTTGAGCCACACTGATCTCTAGAAAGAATCAGAAGTCATTCAGGTCCAGGCCCTGGTGGGAGACCCACCCAGGTAATAGTTTATGGTCGGTCAAAAAGTCCATTAATGTTTTTTCTGTACGATAACTCTAGTAGTGCTTAGTTGTCTTTAACTTCATTTGAAACTGTTTTGTTAGATTGTATCGTGACATTGTCATATCAGCGTGCATTAAAAAAATATCAAAATTGGTGAATTTTTATGCCTCCATTTTAATATTGAAGATGGAAGAAAATACGCAACATTTTTGGCATATTATGCTGTATTATTTCGAGAAAGGAAAAATGCAACTGAAATGCAAAAAAAGATTTCCGCAGTGTATGGAGAAGGTACTGTGACTGATTGAACATGCCGAAAGTGGTTTGAGAAGTTTCTTAGTACTGCTGACATTTTGGCCAAACGATTCTTTGCTGTGGGGCTGTCTTATGCATTGGGAGATGTTTAGCAGCACCCCTGGCCTCTGCCCACTAGAAGCCAATAGGGGGAGGCAGCTAGCTGACATTCTCAAAATATCCAGATCAGTCAAGTTATTGGCGAAAATGAAAAATGTGTCTTTTATTTTATGGAAAAAAACCATACAGACATTTTGGCCAACCCAATATTTTGAGACAAAAATGAGATGGGCCCATAAAGTCATGAGACAGTGTTTTCGGTTGACATATTAGCAGTAACTAAAGATAGCCCCTGATCAGAAGTTCAACAAATATCTTTAGTAACAATGTCATTATTGGAATCAGTGTGTTGTAACTTAAGTTCATGAATGTTTGTTAAAGTTTACTGTTACTACTTTATAGCCACAATTTTTTTTATTGTTAAATAAAAAACAACCTCTAGTCTCAGGTTCCCTGATTTAAGTGTAAGTAAACAGAAAAGCCGTCCCCCTAAAAATGTGGGATTATTTGATTTTTTCAGACCCCTGCCCTAGGGTTGAGCATCTTTTCTTAAAAAAAAGGGGGGGGAGGGGTTGATTTTCTTGGAGAAGAAATAACATGCCCTCCTCCCCAAAGAGAGAAAACCCTACTGTCTGTAACTGCTTGAATACTAATTTGGCTCTCTTAGAGATAGGAATTACTCTTCACGTCTTCATTGGAGAGAAGTGGGCAATGCCAGTGTGAAGGTTATTAGACTTTTACATTGTTAGTGAGAACTGCTACCCTTATTTAACAGATGGTATGCGTTCGGGGGCACTAGTGTTGCAGGACAGTTGTAAAGATAAATAAGGTTTAATTTTAAATGGCAGTAACATGTCCTCTCAGCAATGGGGATATTATAAAGCATGGTGGGGACCCTGGCAAACTGAAATGTTCCTCTCCCACCTACAGGGGGTATTTATCATGCCAGTTGTGGCCACCCACGGTTGCCTGATCTTCCCATACATACGTCAGGAGAAGCTGAGAAGCTGCATCTTTATATGAAAAAATCTGATTTGCATTTAATGTAGTATTGGCATTTGGACCCAACAGAACACATGGCCAGACCTGATTTGGCCCAGTAGCGGCCAGTTTGTTACCTACCTTTGCTTTATAAGATTTGAAATTAAAGGCTTGCATGACAATTAGAGATGTCTGGTACCACCAGAAAATGCTCTTGCTAAATGCAGTCGGTAGCTGGATTGCTTCTTTCCCTCATTGCTTCCCCAAAGAAATTATGACTGCAGATGTATTTGAAATATTTTGATTGCTGCTTTATATTTCATGGCGTCTTAAAAGAAAGGCAAGCTAGTTAATTTTAAAATCAGATTTATGTTCTTCCCATTTAAAAATAGGACATTTGGAACAATTTCCCTTAAACTCTACAACCTGAAGGACTTTATTTATCAATTTAGCTCGTGGCTTAATCAGGTTTTTTAGGTGATGTGCGATTCCGAGCTTAGGCCAAGGCTTTATTTAGGAAGCATAGGCATTGTGGGGAGTAGGGCAAGGAAGGAGTGTCCACTAGAGCCAGGTATTTGCATTGTCTTCCACTTGAAATGATCTGTGAATTGACTCTGTTTTGGAAGTGTGAAATCATATATGGAGAAAAGCTTCTCCTGATACTGAGATACCAGTTAGGAGTCATCGTTGGGGTATGGGGTCATGCTTGCTATATTACCTCCTCTCCAGGCTCAGGGTGAAAATAAACAAAAGGAAGTCTGACTGTAAGCCAGTAGCTTTGATTTTGATTTCAGAGTTTTGGGGGTGGGAGAAAGTTTGGGTTATCTAGCATGCCCCCCCCCCCCCGATGACAGACAGGGCTGCACCGGAATTATTTCAGACATATGGCTGTGGATGGGATTCTGGATTTTCAGCAAAGGAGATTCTGTAACCTAGCCTGCCGATCAGATAGTTCTTTGTATGTCTTCCTTATGGAAATTCAAACCAGCCTTCTTTTGTTCAGCGTGCAGTGGAAAAAGAGCAGCTGGTCACCTTCCCTGTATTTGAAAACCACAGTGAAGTCATTCCCCTGGTGTTTTTATTTCAGTGATAAATAATCCCACCTACTTATGCCATTCTTCATAGCTCTTATTTTCTAAGGGTTTAGTAATTTTCACTGCTATTCTTTTTCTCAGTTTCACACTCAGTTTAGTTGCCCAAATAGAATCTGGTGCCTTATTCACATTGGTGCTTTATGTAGGCCAGTCTCAGAATGGGGATTACAGGGAAATTCTTATGTGCCAGCATCTCTTACTACTTGAAAATATAATGTCACTTTAAAAAAAACAATCACCTGTATTCCTTTGGAGGAGTGTTTGATTGCCACGTTTTTTTCTTGGCAATAGTACTCCTTATATATGGGGTTTGCCCCGCCTCTTGTCAAACGCTTGGTGGTACTCATTCCCGATGTGTTTAATGTAATTCTTGAGCTGCTTCAAGATACTCTTCGAGATCAGCTCTTACCTTCTGGGTGGCAGCTATCCCTACCTCCCAATTTTGGATTCTGTTTTTACATACTCTAACATCTCCTTTAATTCATGAGTCACAATATTATTCAATGGCGCAGACTTCAGATTGACCACTGGTGAGCTAGACAATTGTTGCTAAGGGCTAATTTGCAAAGAGGTCAAGTGAAGACCTCTTGGGAATTTTGATCAGTTGTCTTCTCTCCTGGTCTTTGGTTCCTCTCCAAAATTCAGCTGTGACCACAGACTCCCCCAGGAGCTTTTTCATGTTCTAAAAGGCTACAGCCATGGCTCTGAACTCACCCAGCCCTGTGAGTCTGGAAAAGCAAACACACAACCAGAAGTCTACAGAAGTAAATCTTTGTGACTGGTTTATATCATATGAAACTTCAGTAGAGAAGACTTAAAGAAGCAATCTTTTGTTTCATATATGATGTAGACAGAGCTGACTGCTCCATTCATTACACACACAAAAATTACCACTGGGTAATACTAATGTGTAAACATCTGTTCTTTTTTTTTTATTTAAGGTGTTATTTGTCTTGAAAAAAGCATAGTGAGTGGGGACAGAGAAAAAAACTTTTGTAAAAACCAAATGTGTTCACTTAGAGAGTAGGTAACTTCTATTTTCACTGTTAGTTTTTTTTTTTTTTCTTTCCTACTACAGAAGCTCCCTGGTAGTGCATTCCAGGGGGAAAGCCTGTGGAGCGCGGTGGTTGCTGCCATTGTCCTTGTTTCATCACTAAGTGTGTCCTTTGTCGTGGAATAGTGAGCACTGACAGACTGTAGCAGTGTGCTGTATTTTTACATTGGAAACAATGTCTCTTTTGATTTGTACATAATTCTGAATAGGTGACAGTAGATCACAGCTGACATTTGCAAAATGATGTTTTTGTACCTTTAGAATTTCTGCATCAAATAAAGTGTTTTGTTTTAAGAGTGTGGTGGTTTATTATTCTCGATTATATTTACAATTTCCTGAATAGCTGTGGTTTCTAGCACGGTTTTCTGAGCGTTCTCCGTCTGAGAAGGGTGGCGATTATCCAGGTTGAGGAGGTGAGGGTGGCCAGTATGTCTTGCACTTTAAGACAAAAGGAACCCGTTGCCCTTGACCATTTACCTCGCCCTCCAGTGGGCAAGTGCCTATTGCCTGTGTGGTGTCTGGAGCAGGAACAGGAATACTTAAATCAAGAAGAAACTTGCCCTGGCCAAGTGGCTCAGTTGGTTGGAGCATCATCCCATACACCAATAGGTTGTAGATTGAATTCCTAGTTAGGGAATATACCTAGGTTATGGATTTGATCACCGGTCAGGGCACATATAGGAGGCAACTGATTAACGTCTCTCTGTCTGTCTACGTCTGTCTGTCTCTCTCTCTGCCCCCCCCCCCCCCCCCCCCCGTCTCTCAAAAATCAACAAACATATCCTTGGGTGAGGATTAAAAAAAAAGGAATAAGAAATGACTCTCAGGACAAGTGGACTTTTTTTGCAGAACTTTGAAAAGAACCATGGGAATTTAGAAGCCACTAATGTATTTCCTGTCATTAACAGAAAAAAAAAATACCTGTTCATTCTTCTAACACACATCCTCTCACCTCCTTTGGGCTCTGTGCTCTGAGTTAACTTCTTGGAGTCATTGGCTTCAGGGTCAGTTCCTAGTTCTGCTACCATCACTGTGAATGTGCAACTGCATTTCTGGGCCTTAGATTCTCACCCACAGAATGGGCCTGTCAAAGGCCCTACTTCACAGGGTGATGTATATAAAGTACTTACTTGCATGTAGTACAGTTGCCTCTTGACCAAGATTAGTTTGAACTGTGTGGGCCCCCTTATCTGTGGTTTTGTTTTTCAATAAATATAGTCAGATAATATGCATACATGATCCTTCCATATCTGGGGTTTTGCATCTGCCGGTTCAACCAACCACAGATGTGGAGGGCCATTACCTGAAGATTATGGTAGAGGTTAGGTCTTTGGAGCATGAGATTTTATTTTATTTTTAGAGAGAGAGGGGAAGGGAGAGAGAAAGGGAGAGAAACATCAGTTAGCTTTGCAGGATGACGCCTAGCATCACACCTGAGCCACACCTGTCTGGGGAGCATAAGGCTTAACAAATTGGGTTTTCCTTGTTTACTTGTTCCTTCCCCCTCTTTCCCTCCTTCCCCACAGAATGAGTGGTAAAACATCTCTGAGTGAAGTACTGTTGGTTCCTGAGAAGAAATGATATCAAGTTCTTGCCTCATACACCTTGCCATAGCCTCACTGCTACTCTTCAAGGTGGGTAATCTTACTGTCCCCATTTTATAGACAAGGAACCTGAGGCTCAGAGAGGCTGCCACTGACTCCTGATCTCACGGCTGGTTAGGGGCAGGGCTAGGGTGTGAGCTGTGGCAAACCCTGCCTAGGCTGCTCATGTGTCCCCTTGGCAAAGGCCTCTCCGTCCAGGTAGAGGTAGACTCCTTCAAGTGCCTATGTGGTCAAAGGCAGTAGAGAGCTTTCCTATAACGGAGTGACGGCATAAAGGAAGTTATGACAGATAGCCTTCGAATGTTAGCATGACTAACTCCTGCTCCGAGTGCTCCTTGTGTCTTTTGTCACCACAACCTGGTGTGGAAGATACTATTAGCGTCCTCATTTTTGAGATTCTGAGGCTGGGAAATCAGGTAGCTTTGCAGAGGACACAAACAAGGAATTGGCAGCACTGGGGTTCAGATGTCTGAAGCATCCTTATCCTAACCAATAGGCTACACTGTCCTTCAATGTAGTTTAGGAGGAAAAGAAAGAACCTTGAGTAGCAAGTTATGTTGACTTGGTTCTCTTCTCAGTCTAAATACTGAGAGCAAATCCCATTCAGAAATTAAATGGATCTAAAAGGGCTCATCCGGGTGAATCTCATTAAGCAAATGCTGCCATAGTGAATTCCTTTCCTTTTCTTACATTATGATAAAAGTTGCCATTAGTACTTTCTATTGGTGGGGAAAAAAATCCTCTTTGGACAGCATGAGAAGCCCTACTTTTTACCATGGTGTTTGAAAGCAGTCTGTTTTTACAGCGGTTTAGGTGTCTTAGGTAGCCAGCATCTGTGGCATTCAAGCATTCTCGACTTAGATCCCAGTCTGCCCCCTTTCTCTATGCCAGTAGGCAAGTGACTTGACCTGGTTAGTTTGTTTTTTAGAAATGCAAACTTTAGAGGTAGCAAAGGCCAACTTCCTCATGCAGGCTTTAATCAGAAAATAATCTCATTTTGCTTTAGTTGAGTAAGAGACTACAGGCAGTAAGCTAAGCAGATGGGAGAGGGAGGAGATGCAAAATATATCTGCAATTCTGGGTGTAGTGGGTCCTCACTCACACCTCCATTATATCCTGTGCTCACTGTCCACAGGAACAAAAACAAGTGGTCCAAGAACAGGATAGGTAGGGGATACAATCAAGGGAAGGATGGACACAAACATGGAGCAAGGCCTTTTGCAATGAGACAAAATTTGAGTGGATTCTTTGGGATTAAGGGAAAGTAGTGCAAGATCAGTGGGCTTGGCTCCCTGGCCTCTTTCTGGAGGGGACACTGCACCATCTGTCACATCTACAGATGATACAACCTTTTTACAGCATTCATTTGAGATTTTAAAGGATTTTGAGATTTTACTGGGAACACAGTGATTAAGGTGCACACATGATCCCTGCTGTCCTAGCTCCACCTTTTTTCTATGTATGGGACTGTGGGTAAATCACCTAATTGTTTTGAGCCTCTGTTTTTTTCATCTTCATCGTAGGCCTAATACCACAGCATAGGAGTATTATGAAGGTTGGGTACAATGGGGTCTATAAAGCACCCAAGGCCATGCTTGGCAAGTGCTAGGCACTTAGTAAATAGTAACTATTAATTATTCGTTGCAAGAGCAGGTCTTGGGCTTTGGAGGGGGTCATATGGAGATGGGTGGGAGAGAGTTTCCTGCTCACAGGGTCTTTAGCCCAGGGACCATGCCTGGCTGATATGGTGGTCCAAGAAGGAAGGGGTGGGCATTGAGGAAAGGGAGGTGCTCCTAGCAAAATTAAATTAAGACAGTAGCTCTGGGATTAATAATAGTTAACTGTACACAGACTGTGACAGTTGACCATGAACTCCTGAGATTTTCTGATGATCCATTCACCAGACTCCTCTTTTTCTGGTTTTCTTCTAGCTCCAATAGAGACACATTTATCTGGTCTTGTTGCTTCAAGGCCCCTGCGCCAGACAGATGACCATGCTCCACTCTGGATGTGAACAAAAGCATTTCTATAATCAACTATCAGTATGAGGTCATGGGAATTTTCTGATTTTTAGAAGTAGGAAGGGGGCAGAGATCCAATAACAGTCCTTCAGAATGAGATGCCTCTGCCTGGTCTTTTCCACTCTTGCAGGTCATAAACTTTCCAGGGAGTAGGCAGGTGTCAGCCTCCAGACAAGATGTAGATGTTTTCCACTGGGCTGGGCCAGGCCCAGGCCACAGAGAACTTGCAGCAAGGAAAGGCTGGAGCATGCCTGGTGTCAGAATGCAGACCAGTCAGATCCTGTCTTTGGTGTGTGTACCTGAAGTTAGATGTGCTTAAATGTTCTGCACAGGTGTGTATGATTGTGCATTCTTATTGATGAGATT
>PVKM010028227.1:0-18401 GCA_004027735.1 Carollia perspicillata
ATGTAAGGTTAGCAACAGGGAAGTGGGAGGGGAGGGTGGGGAGAAGGTACAGAGAATAAGTAGCATAGACAGTGGGGAGCAAATAGACAGGGGGGAGGGCAAGAGTAGTGTGGGAAATGTAGAAGCTAAAGAACTTATGACAAATGCACATGAACTAAAAGGGGGGAGTGTGGGTAGGAGGGGCTGTGCAGGGTGGAGGGGAATGAACAGGGGGAAATGGGACAACTTAATGGCATAATCAATAAAATATATTTTTTAAAAAAGATTTTATTTATTTATTCTTAGAGAGAGGGGAAGGGAGGGAAAAAGAGAAGGAGAGAAACATTGATGTGTTGATGTGTGTGAGCAATATATCAATCAGTTGCCTCTCACATGCCATCAACTGGGAATCTGGCCTGCAATCCAGGCATGTGCTCTGACTGGGAATCAAACTGGCAACCTTTGGTTTGACAGGCTGGTGCTCAATCCACTGAGACACACCAGCCAGGGTTGAAGAGAGAATCTTAAAAGCAGCAAGAGAAAAACAGATAGTTACATGGAAAGGAGTTCCCATAAGACTGTCAGTTGATTTCTCTAAAGAATCTTTGCAGGCTAGAAGGAACTGGCAAGAAGCATTCAAAGTGATGAAAAGGAAGGGCCTACAACCTAGATTTCTCTATCCAGCAAAGCTATCATTTAGAAATAAGGGGCAGGCAAATTGCTTCCCAGACACAGTAAAGCTAAAGGAGTTCATCATCACCAAGCCATTATTATATGAAATGTAAAAGGTACTTACTTAAGAAAAAAAACAGTAAAGCTAAAGGAGTTCATCATCACCAAGCCATTATTATATGAAATGTAAAAGGTACTTAAGAAAAAAATAGATGAACCCAACATTAAAATGACAATAAATTCACTACTATCAATAATTGAATCTAAAAAACAAACTAAGTAAACAGGCAGAACAGAAAGAGAATCATAGATATGGAGATCATTTAGAGGGTTATCAGTGGGAGGGGTAAGGTTGAGGTTGGGGGGAAAGATGCAAGGATTAAGAAGTACAAATTGGTAGGTACAGAAGAAACATGGGGCTATTAAGAATAGGATAGGAAATGGAGTAGCCAAAGAACTTATGTGCATGACCCATGGGTATGAACTAAGGGGGGTGATGTGCCAGAAGCATTGGGGTTTACTGGGTAGAGGGGGACAGAAGGGGGAAAAGTGGGACAACTGTAATAGCATAATCAATAAAATAAATTTTGAAAAAGAAATCAGATGAGAAAGGAGAGGAACCACATAATTTCACTCATATGTGGCACATAAAATGAAAAGCAACAACTGAGCAAACAAGATAAAAACAACCTATACTCATAGATACAACAGAATAGTTGTTATCAGAGAGGAAGGGTTGTAGGAGGATGATGAAGAGAGTAAAGGAAGTTGCAGAAGGAGACTAGTCTTCATCTGCTGGGCCACAATAGAAAATACAGATGTTGTATTATAATGTTGTGCACCTAAAATTCATATAATGTTATTAACCAATGTTTCCGCAATAAATGTAATTTAAAAAAATTCCTGGCTCTCTGGGCCAAGATGGTATTATAGGAGGCTCCTGAATCTTCCTACCCTCAAGGCTGCCCAGAAGGTACAGATATACTTGGAGGAATTCCCTCTGAGAAAAGCCCAAAAACTACCCGAGTGACTCCTGTTTGTTGGGTGACTGAGAAAATACCTGCATCAAAATTGGTAGGAAATGCTTAGACACACTCTTACTATAAATCTCACCCCTGGCACAGCACCATACAATTGGGAAGAAACCCTCAATTCCCAAGTTCTCGCTGAGAAGGAAAGATTTTGGACCATACATCTAGTCCCCTAGCTTTTCTGGCTGCTGACTGAGTTAGGAACTCAAATTGCTTATCTGTGAAAGCTAATAGAACTTACATTTATGAGTCCCATAGAACTGAAGCAAAAAAGCAATTATTAACATACACACACTCCCTGTTGCAGCTACCTGCCCCACCCCCATTGCCAACCCTGGAGCTAGAATGAGAGCATAGAGAAAGAAGGCAAAAACACCTATTTTCCAGTCTGTTCCTAGAAGGTATTTGGCTGCATACTTTACAAGCTGCTGTTTTAGAGTCCAGATTCTAATTACCATGCATCTTGGCTGTGATTCTCCCAAGAGCCCAAAATACATACTGGGTACTTCCCCTGCTTTTATCTTCTAGCTCACTGCAACAAAGAAAACCAGGTTGCCAGTATCTCCTTGAAAGAGTGTGTACACACTTCTAATGCCTCAACTCTTATGCCTGCCACCCAAGGGACTGGCTCCTAAATAGGCTAGCCCTGATAAATAATAGAGCTTGCATTCATGAGTCTCATAGGACTATAGTAAACAGAGAAGCACTATTGACATGGGCAGAGGAACACCCCTCATGGCTATAAACCCGGACTCAAGAAGTAGGCAAAAATGTGCATCTCCCAGTTTCTGTGTGGAAAGGATTTGACTGCATACTTTCCTGGCTGCTGCCTGAGGTTTTAGCTTTTAATCAGCCTGCATCAAGGTACTAACTGTAGTCTTCCCCTTTGGGACACTGACAGGTCTTGGCTTGCCCTTAAATACTGGGAACCACTAAGAACAAAGATGGTGACTTGCACAATCACTTGTTTGGCAGAAAACAAGGAGCTCAGGACAGGCTGATTGACAAGGTTCATCTCTTGCATGAGATCAGTCTGTCCAGATTAGGTGTGATGGCTGTTTTATCTAATATGCAGAAATCAACATAGAGAATCAAGGAAAATGAAAGAAAAAGGGAATATGTCAGAAACAAAAGTACAAGATAAATCTCCAAAAACCAAGCTTAATGAAATAGCAAGCAAATTATTTAATACAGAGTTCAAAACAATAGTCATAAAGATGCTCATAAGGTCGGGAGAGCAAATTCATAAACCAAAGAGAATTTTAATGGGAAAATAACTGAGAGATAGGAAATATAAAATACCAAACAGAAATCACAGAGCAGAATACAATAACTATACTGAGAAATTCAACAAAGGACTTCTACAGCAGACTAGATCAAACCAAAGTAAGGATCAGTGAACAGGGTAATGGAAGACATGAAGTAGAGGAGCAAAAAAAAATTTTTTAAAGGGTGAAGATATCTTAAGACTTTAGGGATATTACTATGTGTACTGATATATATATATATATATACATATACATATATATATATATATATATATATATATATATATATATATATGTATGTATGTATGTATTATAGGAGTCACCAGAGGAAAAGAGAAAGAGAGAGGGGGGAAGAAAGCTTTTCTAAGAAATAATGACTGAAAACTTTCCTAACCTGGGGAAAGAAATAGATATCCAGGTCCAGGAAGCCCAAAAGATTCCAAATAAGATGGATCCAAAGAGATTCACACCAAGACACATTATAGTTAAATTATCAAAGTTATAGACAGACAGTTTTTAAAGCAACAAGGAAAGCAACTTGTTACATACAAAGGAAGTCCCCATAACACTGTCAGGGGATTTTTTTTTCCAGCAGAAACCTTACAGGCCAGAAGGGAGATAAGATGACATAGTCAAATCGCTGAAAGAAAAGAACATCAAATTTAAAAAAGTACTATACCTGGCAAAGTTGTTTTTCAGGACAAATGAAAGGTAAAGTATTTCCTATACAAACAAAAATTGAATGTGTACATCAGCACTAGATTGGCCTTACAAGAAATGTTAAAGGCAGTTCTGCAGGCCAAAGTAAAAGGATAGTGATCAGTAATATAAAAACCTGAAAGTATAAAACTCAATGGTAAAGCTAAATTACAGTGACAGAATACTCTAATACTCTAATACTCGTGGTTTAAATCATTTATAACTCTAATATAAAGGTTTAAAGAAAAAAGTATTAAAAACAGTCATAACTACAGTAGTTTGTTAATGAATACATAATATGACAAGATGTGAATTGTGACATCAAAACATAAAATGTTGGAGGGGAAAATGTGAAGGTGTATATGCATTCAAAGTTAATTTGTTATCAGCTTAAATTAGACTATTATAAATAGATATTTTCTGTAATCCTTATGGTAACCACAAAGCAAAAGCTCACTGTAGAAACACAAACAATAAAGAAAGAAATTAAAGCATAATACTACAAAAATAATGAAATTACAAAGGAAAAGAGGAAGAAAGGAACTACAGAACAGCCAGAAAACAATTAAGAAAATGGCAGTAGTAATTCCATACCTGTCAGTAGTTACTTTAAATGTAAATGGCCTAATTGTTCAATCAAAAGACATGGAGTAGCTGGATGGATAACAAAATAAGACCTAATTATATTCTTCCTAAAAGAGACTCACTTCTGTTTTAAGGACACACATAGACTAAATGTGAAAGAAATGGATATTCCCTGCAATGAATTCCAAAAGAATAAAGGAGTACCTATACTTAAAACAGAAAACAGACATTAAGCCAAAACTGTAACAAGAGACAAAAAGATGATAATTATATAATAATATAGTCATGTACATCATAACCATGTTTTAGTCACTGACAGACTGCAAGTAATATGGTGGTCCCATAATATCATGCAGCTGAAAAATTCCTATCATTTAATGACATGGTAGCTCTTACACTGTTAGAGTACAATACATTGCATTTTGTGGTGATGGTGGTATAAACAAACCTACTATTGCCTACACTGCCTACATAAATCTACACTGCCATTGCATAAAATTATAATACATATAGTTATAGTAGTAGGTGATACTATCTATTTTTATGTAAGTATACTCTATGATATTCATACAATGATAAAATCACCTAATGATGCATTTCTCAGACCATATCCCAATTGTTAAGTACCACATGACTGTAATAGGCTCAGTTATTCAAGCATCTATAACAATTATAAATATTCAGTCAACAATTGGGGCCCCTAAATATATAAAGCAAATATTAATACATCAGAAGGGAGAATGGACAACAATAAAATAATGCTGGGGAACTTTAATACCCAACTTTCAACAAAACTTCATGTTAGATCATATGGACCTAAGAGAAATATATGGGACATAATGGCCACAGTATCCACATTCTTCTCAAGTACACACAGAACATTCTCCAAGATAGTTCATGTGTTAGGCCACAAAACAAGTCTTAAGAAATTTAAGACTTGATTTCATATCAGGTGTCTTTTCCAACAACAATGGTATGACCTAGAAATCAAGTATAAGAGGAAAAATATGATATTCCAAAATATGAGGTTAAACCATATGCTCCTAACAACCAATTTGTCAAGAAGAACTCAAAACAATAATAAAAATGAAAATGGAAATACAACAAACCAAAACATGATACAGCAAAAAGAATTCTAATAGGTAATGTCCACACTAAGGAAAAAGAAAAATCTAAAATAAACTAACTTTACACCTCAAAGAACTGGATAAAGAATAAATTAAGCCCTTGTTACTAGAAGGAAGAAAGTAACAAAGATCAGAAATTAATGAAATAAGAGACTAGAGATAATAGAAAAGATCAATAAAACTAAGACCTGGTTTTTTAAAAACAAAATTAATAAACCTTTGAAGAGAATGAAAAAACAGAGAAGACTCAAGTATAGTCAAAAGTGAAAGTGAAGACATGACAACTGGTAATATAGAAATACTAAGGATCGTAAGAAACTACTGTAAATAGTTAAACACCAAAAAATTGGACAATTGAGAAGTGGGTAAATTCCTAGAAATATACAAGCTACTGAGACTGAATTTTGAGGAAAAAGGAAATCTGAACGCACCAATAATAAGCACAAGATATTGAATCAGTAATCAAAAGCGTTCCAACACAATAAAACACAGGACAAGATGGTTTCACAGGTGAATTTTGCCAAACATTTGAAGAACAATTAATGCAACTTCTCAAACTCTTCCAAAAGTAAAAGAAGGAGGAACTCTTCCAAACTAATTTCACGAAGCCAGCGTTACTCTGATACAAAAGCCAGACAAAGACACTGCAGGAACAGAAAATTACAGGCCAAATTTCTAATGAATATTTATGCAGAAACCCTTGACAAAATATTAACAAACAAAATTTGACATTATATTAAAAGGATCAGACACTATGATCAAGTGGGATTTAGTCCAGGAATACAAGGATGTTTCAGCATCTGCAAATCAATCAATATGATATACCACATTGACAAAATGAAGGATAAAAATTATGTGACCATCTCAATATATGAAGAAAAAGAATTTGACAAAACTCAACAGCCTTTCACAATAAAAATTCTGAACTAATTGTATATGGAAGAAACATGCCTTAATGTAATAAAGGCTATGTATGACAACCCCACAGCTAACATCATACTCAGTAGAAAAGCTAAAATTTAAGATCGGGTATAAGACAAAGATTCCCATTCTTGCCACTTGTATTCAACATACTACTGAAAGTCCTAGCCAGAGCAATTAGTTGAATGAAGATACAAATGAATGGCATCCAAATAAAACAGGAAGTAAATCTGTCTCTTTTTGCAGATGGCATGTTATTATATACAGAAAACTCTCAAGACTCCACCAAAAATTGTTAGAATCAAACAAATTTAGTAAAGTTACAGATACAAAAATCAATATATAGAAATCAGTTGTATTTCTATACACCAACAATGAATTATTAGAAAACTTAAGCCCATTCATAATAGCATCAAGAAGAAATATTTAGAAGTCAATTTAACTATGGAAGTGAAAGATCTGTATATTGTAAACTGAAACATTAATGAAAAATTGAGAACCAACTAGCTCACACCGGTCTGGCCTCCATGCAGTCACATGTGCTGACTCCTACTCCAGCTATGTGCACCCCCACAGCCTCATGGCGACATACACATGTGTAAGACATGGATGTCAGCCTCACCCTGATTTCTGGAGAGAAAAAGGAAAGACCTCCAAGGCCAGATGCTGCATGCCCTCAGGAGCCTGATTCAGGAAATCATAAGATATAGGCATAGATAAACACAGCTTTTCTCCTCACACAACCACAGCAAAAATCACAACTAAACTACAAAACAACTACCACCCAAATCATCAGAAAATCAAGCTGTATGGAAGTCCACAACCAAGGAATTAGAGAAATCACATCCATCCAGATGAGATTAGGGGTGGACATGCACAGACACAAAATGGGTGGTCCCACAACCATGTGTGGTGGATAAAAATCAGGAGGGATACCTCAGGAGCAACGGATCCCAGCCCCACACCAGACCACTCAGCCCAGGGTTCCAGTGCCAGGAAGATAGGTCCCCAAAACTTCTGGCTGTAAAAATTTGTGGGAGTTGGAGGGACATTAGAAACTGTGGGATATTCAGTCTTCTCCTCTTAAAAGGCCTGCAACAGACTTAGAATTAACACAGACTCACTCCCTCTGGGCTCTAGCACCTGGGCAACAACTGGAGGGCACTAGTGGCATATGGGGAGAAATTGAAGTATCTGGCATCAGGGTGAGTGCCAGGGGACAGCTTCCTCCCAGAGAAAACATTGAAACCAGGCAGTGGCCATTGTCCCTTTTCTAAGCCCTCTCCCACACAGAGCAGCAACACCATATCTGAGACTCCATCAACCTGGTTCACACGGGTTGCACTGCCCTAGCTATTACCTAAGGCTCTGCCCTGTCCAACTGACTTGTGTGCTTGTATACAACTGGCCACTTTACTAAGACAGGGAGTCAAAGCAGCTCTACCTAATACATAGAAAAAGCACATGGAGGCTACCAAAATAAGGAGACAAAAATTACTAGCTCACCTTCAGGGTACAAAGCCCCACTCTTGGCAGAGCACCACCCTGGGGTGCTTGCCTGAATACAGCCTCATGTTGTCACTGCTTGAAATAGACTTCTTATTGTCCAAATCCCCACAGTGCAAACCTTGTGGAAGGAGCTACATCTATTTTGTAGGCTCTCTGTTGAGTGTTTGAAAGTATAGCTTACTAAAGAGTAAAATTAACGTTTTCACATTATGAACAGTGCTGTTTGCATGTGTTTGAATATAAACAGCCTTTGAGATATAATTTACATGCCATGCAGTTCACCCATTTCAAGTGCACAATATAATGGTTGGTTGTTTCTTTAACAGGGCAAAAAAGATGTGACTCAGATATTTAACAACATCCTGAGAAGACAGATAGGCACTCGATGTCCTACCATGGAGTACATTAGTGCTCATCCTCATATCCTGTTTATGCTTCTCAAAGGGTAGGTACATGGTTTCTTTTAAGGTATGTTTGAATTTAGAATAGCTGTTAAAAGTATATAGCATTAGCCTCATTGGAGATATGGTGTATTCTTTTTTGGAATCACAGTACAATATTTGCCATGCTTGAGGTTAGCCCTCCAAATCTGTGTCACCATGATTACTTAGGCCACAACAAAATCCTTTCTATACCTATTCATTATTCTTTTTTTTAAAGATTTTATTTATTTATCTTTAGAGGGGAGGGGAAGGAGAGAGGGAGAGAAGTATCAATATGCAGTTGCCTCTTGTGTGTCCCCTGCTGGGAACTGTCCTGCAACCCAGGCATGTGCCCTGACTGGGAATCGAACTGTAGTTGTTTGGTTCGCAGACCCTCGCTCAATCCACTGAGCTACACCATCCAGGGCTATATTTCTTTTTTTATTAAATGTATTGGGTTGGACATTGACTCATAAAATTATATAGATTTCAATTCTGTAATATACCATCTGTATATTGCATTATGTGTTTACCACCCAAAGTCAAAACCCCTTCCATCACCATAAACTTTACCCCATTTAACCTTTACTACCTCCCTGCTCCACCCCACCTTTCCCTCTGGTAACCACCATACTGTTGTCTGTCTCTGAGTTTTTGTTTGTTTGCTTGTTTGTCTTTCATATGTTTCATGTGTCTTCTTTCATGTGTTCATGTGTTGTTTTCAGTTTTATATTTTACATGAATGAAATCATATGGTTCTTGAGTTTTTCTACCTGACTTATTTTGCTTAGCATATTCTCAAGATCTATACATGTTGTTGCAAGTGGCAGTATTTCACCTTTTCTTATGCCTGAGTAATATTCTATTGTTACCGTGTACGACATCACCTTATCCAATTATCTATTGAAGGACACTTGGGTTGTTTCCATGTTTTGGACACCATGAGTAATGCTGCAGTGAACATATATATATTCACACATAATACACACATACATATATACATACAAAATACATATATACATATATTACCTTTATGAATAACTGTTTTCAAATTTTCCCAATAGATACCTAACAGAGGGATTGCCGGGTCATATGATAACTCCGTTCTTAATTTTTTGAGAAACATGTTGGACATACTACTAGATCAATCAGGCAACAGAAAAAAAATTTATCCAAATTGGAAATGAAGAAGTAAAATCATCACTTTTTACACATGACATGATTCTTTATGTACAAAACCATAAAAACCCCTTTAAAAAATGGTTAGAAACAATAAATAAATACAGTAAATTTGCAGGCTATAAAATCAATGTACAAAAATCCACTGCATTCCTACACAATAACAATGACATTTTACAAAAAGAAATGCAAAAAAAGACAATTACTTTTGTAATTGCAACAAAATAATAAAGTACCTAGGAATAAACTAAACAAACGATGTAAAGGATGCATACACTGAAAACTAAGACATTATTAAGAGAAATTTAAGAAGACACAAAAAACGAGAAAGATTTTCTGTGCCCACGTTTTGAAAGAATCAACATAGTTAATATGGTCATACTACCAAAAGCCATATATGATTTTAATGCAATCCCCATCAAAATTCTTATGGCATGTTTTTTAAAAAAATATATTTTATTGATTATGCTATTACAATTGTCCCATTTTCCTCCCCTCATTCCCCTCCACCCTGCACACCCCCTCCCACCCACATTCCCTGCCTTTAGTTCATGTCCATGTGTTGTAAGTTCTTTAGCTTCTACATTTCCCATACTATTCTTACTCTCCCCCTGTCTATTTTCTACCTACCATCTCTATGCTACTTATTCTCTGTGTCTGTCCCCCCTCTCTCCTCCTCCCACTCCCCTGTGATAACTGTCCATGTGATCTCCATTTCTATGATTCTGTTCTTGTTCTAGTTTTTTCCTTATTTGCTTTTGCTTTTGTTTCAGGTGTGGTTGTTAATAATTGTGAATTTGCTGTTCTTTCACTGTTCGTATTTTTTTATCTTCTTTTTCTTAGATAAGTCCCTTTAACATTTCATAGAATAAGGGCTTGGTGATGATGAACTCCTTGAACTTGTCCTTATCTGAGAAGTGCTTTATCTGCCCTTCCATTCTAAATGAAAGCTTTGCTGGATAGAGCAATCTTGTATGTAGATCCTTGACTTTTGTGACTTGGAATACTTCTTTCCAGCCCCTTCTTGCCTGTAAGATCTCTTTTGAGAAATCAGCTGACAGTCTGATGGGAACTCCTTTGTAGGTGACTATCCTCTTATCTCTTGCTGCTTCTAGGATTCTCTCCTTCATTTTGATCTTGGGTAATGTAATGATGATGTGCCTTGGTTTGTTCCTCCTTGGGTCCAACTTCTTTGGGACACTCGGGGCTTCCTGGACTTCCTGGAAGTCTATTTCCTTTGCCAGATTGGGGAAGTTATCCTTTATTATTTGTTCAAATAAGTTTCCCACTTGTTGCTTTTCCTCTTCCCCTTCTGTACCCCTATAATTCGGATGCTGGAATGTTTAAAGATGTCCTGGAGGTTCCTAAGCCTCTCCTCATTTTTTTAATTTTTGTTTCTTCCTTCTTTTCTGTTTGGTTGTTTCTTTCTTCCTTCTGGTCCACTCAATTGATTTGAGTCCCAGTTTCCTTCCCATCACTATTGGTTCCCTGTGCATTTTCCTTCATTTCACTTAGTGTAGTTTTGAATCTTTCATGTAATTTGCCACCCAATTCAATCAATTCTGTGAGAATCCTGATCACCAGTGCTTTGAACTGTGCATCTGATAAGTTGGTTGTCTCTTGGTCACTTAGTTGTATTTGCTGTGGAGCTTTGATCTGTTCTTCCATTTGGCCATTTTTTTCTTTTGACATGCCTGTTAAGTATGAGGGGCAGAGCCTTAGGTGTTCACCAGGGCGGGGCAACCCAAGTAGCTTGATGGTGATGCTGTATGTGGGGGAGAGGTCAGAGAGGGAACAATGTCATTTGCTCCTCTTTCTCTTGGATTTAATCCCTTCCCCCACTTCCTCCAAGCAAACTGAGCCCTTCTGCTGCTAATTTTTGTGTGGGTGGGCTTGTGTATGTTCTAGGACCCTGTGGGTCTCTCCAGTGAACCCTCCTGTGAGACTGGGAGTCTCTCCTGCTGCCTCAACCCTCACAGGTGTTTTCAGTCAGTGTTCTGAGGCTTTATTTCCCAGTGCTGGGACCCTGGGTTGTGCGGTCTGTCTTGCTCCCCAGCTTTGCCTGGTTTATCTGAGTGCAAATGTGTGACTCTCCAGTCAGCCAACCACCAAGTGTTCCTCACTGGGTCTACCCACTGCCACCCCACGCCTGGGGTCTGCCAGCCGCCACCTGCATGCCCAGGGTCTGCACACTGCCATCTTACACACCGGGGTCAGTCGGCTACTGCCTTGCATGCCCAGGGTCCGCAAGTCACCACTTTTTTTTGCCGTGACCCCTCTCGTCCCAGGTGCCCAACTCTGCCCTTCCTACCAGTCTAGATGAATGTGTCTATTTAAACTCCTTGGTTGTCAGCCTTCTGTACACTTCAATTTTCTGTAAGTTCTGGTTATTTTTTTGTTTCTAAATTTTTGTTGTCCTTATTTTGGTTGTGCGAGGGGGCACAGTGTGTCTACCTACTCCTCCATCTTGGCTGGAAGTCCCTTATGGCATGTTTTAAAGAAAGAGGACAAAAAATAATCAGATTTGTATGGAAATACAAAAGACCCTGAATAGCCAAAGTAATCCTTAGAAAAAAAGAACAAACTTCAGATTATACAGTAAAGTAACAATATGCAAACAGCCTCTTTATATTTCTCAATAAAGTTCTCTCTGTTTACTGCCTCTCTTTCCTCCACTTACCTATTACCTCTTGTCTCTTCCTATTATATTATTGCTTGTGTTTCCCAATTCACCATTTTTAAAAGTATATTTTATTGATTATACTATGACAGTTTTCTCATTTTTTTCTCCCCTTTATTCCCCTCCACCCTTCATCCCCCCTTCCACCAATATTACTGACCTCTTAGTCCATGTCCATGGGTCATACATATAAGTTATTTGGCATCTCCATTTCCTAATCTATTCTTAAATTCCCCTTGTCTATTTTGTACTTACCATTTATGCTTCTTATTCCCTGTACCTTTTCCCCATTCTCCTACCTCCATCTTCTGCTAATAACCCTTCATGTGATATACATTTCTATTTTCTTTTTTTAAATACTTTTATTGTTGTTCAATTACAGTTGCCTGGGTTTACGCCCCACCACTTCCCCCCAACCCCAGCCCTTGCTGTATCTGTCCCCCCTCTCTCCCTTGCTTCCGCCTTCACCTTGGTTTTGTCCATTGGTAGTGTCCTTTTATAGTTCTTCCTGAAAACCCTTTCCCCCATTATCCCCTCCTACCTCCCCTCTGGTTACTGTCAGATTATTCTTAATTTCAATGTCTGGTTATATTCGTTTGCTTTTTTCTTTTGTTGCTTATGTTCCAGTTAAAGGTGAGATCATATGGTATTTATCTTTCATCAGCTGGCTTATGGCACTTAGCATAATGCTCTCCAGTTCCATCCATGTTGTTGCAAAGGGTAGGAGCTTGTTTCTTTCTGCTGCATAGAATTCCATTGTGTAAATTTACCACAGATTTTGTATTCATTCATTTACTGATGGGTACTTAGGTTGCTTCCAGAACTTGGATACTGTAAATTGTGCTGCTATGAACATTGGGGTGCATAGGTTCTTTTGAATTGGTGTTTCAGGGTTCTAAGGGTATAATCCTAGCAGTGGAATTGCTGGGTCAAAAGGCAGTTTCATTTTTAGTTTCTGAGGAATTTCCATACTGTTTTCCATAGTGGCCACACCAGTCTGCAATCCCACCAACAGTGCACTAGGGTTCCCTTTTCTCCACAACTTTGGCAGCACTTGTTGTTTATTTATTTATTTATGATGGCCATTCTTACCAGCGTAAAGTGGTATCTCACTGTGGTTTTAATTTGCATCTCTCTGATGGCTAGTGATGCTGAGCATTCTTTCAAATGTCTCTGTGCCCTCTGTATGTCCTCCTTCGAGAAGTGTCTGCTCAGGTCTTTTGCCCATGTTTTAATTGAATTGTTTGTCTTCATGGAGTGGAGTCTTGTGAGTTCTTTATATATTTTGGAGATCAAACACTTGTCTGAGGTATGATTGGCAAATATATTTTCCCATATGATTGGTTCCCTTTTCATTTTGCTGATGTTTTCTTTTGCCATGCAGAAGCTTTTTAATTTGATGAGGTCCCATTTGTTTTTTCTTTCCTTTATGCCCCTTGCTCTAGGGGACATATTGGTGAAAACATTGCTGAGCGGAATGTCTGAGATTTTCCTGCCCATGTTCTTCTTTGGGACTTTCTTTCATGGTGTCACAACTTATATTTAAGTCCATTGTCCACCTTGAATTTACTTTTGTGCATGGTGTAAGTTGGCAGTTGAGTTTAATTTTTTGGCACATAGCTGTCCAGGTCTCCCAACACTGTTTGTTGAAGAGGCTATTTTTACTCCCATTTTATGCTTCTGCCCCTGTTGTCAAATATTAATTGACCATACAGACATGGGTTCTCTGTTGTATTCCATTGATTTATGTGTCTGTTCTTATGCCAGTACCAAACTGTTTTGATTACAGTGACCATGTAATATAGTTTGATGGCAGGTATTGTGATCCCTCCTACTATGTTGGTCTTTCTCAAAATTGCTGCAGCTATTTGGGGTCATTTATAGTTCCATATACATTTTTGAAATGTTTGTTCTACACCTTTGAAATATATCATTAGTACTTGAGTAGGGATTGCATTGAGTCTGTACTTTGCTTTGGGCAGTATGGACACTTTGATGATGTTAATTCTTCCAATACATGAACACGGTATAAGCTTCCATTTATTCGTGTCTTCCTTAATTTCTTTCTTCAGTGTTGTGTAGTTTTCTAACTACAGATCTTTTACCTCCTTGGTTTGATTATTCTAAGGTACTTTATTTTTCTCATTGCTATAACAATTGGGATTTTTTCCCCTGATTTCTGTTTCTGATATTTCATTGTTGCTATAAAAAAATGCCTTAAATTTCTGAATATTGACTTTGTATCCTGCTGCTTTGGCAAATGCCCTTATTAGGTTGAGTAGTTTTTTAGTGGAGTCTGTAATGATTTCTATATACACTACTATGTCATCTTCAATGATAGATTTACTTCCACCTTTCCAATTGGGGTGTCTTTTGTTTCTTTTTTTGTCTGATCGCTATAGCTAGGACTTCCAATACCATACTGAACAGAAGTGTGAAAGCAGACATTCTTGTCTCATTCCTGATTTTAGTGGGAAAGCTTTTAGGTTTTACGCATTGAGTATCATGTTGGCTATAGGTTTCTTGAATGTGACCTTTATTATGTAGAGTTATGTCCCCTTATTGCCCCTTTGCTGAGTGTTTTTATCATAAATGGGTGCTGTACCTAATAAAATGCTTTTTTTGCAACTATTGATATGATTTTTAAAAAATTTTTATTGTAGTTGTTGTTCAAGTCAATTTTCTGTCTTTTACTACCATCCCAGGCCACACCCCCCGTGCTCCCCACCTCCTGCCCATTTCTACCCCCCCCTTAGTTTTTGTCCATGTGTCCTTTATATTTGTTCCTGTGACCCCTTTCCCCTTTCCCCTGAAATTCCCTCACCTCTACCCTCTGGTTACTCTCAGCCTTTTCTATTTCAATGTCCTTGGTTATATTTTGCTCGCTTGTTTGTTTTGTTGTTTAGGTTCCTGTTAAAAGTAACATCATATGGTATTTGTCTTTCACCATCTGGCTTATTTCACTCAGCATAATGCTTTCCAGTTCCATCCATACTGTTGCATAGGGTACGAACTCCTTTCTTTCTGCTGCATAGAATTCCATTTTGTACATGTACCATAGTTTTTTGATCCATTCATTTACTGATGGGCATCTAGATTGCTTCCAACACTTGGCTATTGTAAATTGTGCTGCTATGAACATTGGGGTGCATAGGTTCTTTTGGATTGGTGTTTCAGGGTTCTTAGGATATATAATCCTAGCAGTGCAATTGCTGGGTCAAAAGGCAGTTCCATTTTTAGTTTGCTGAGAAAATTCCATATTTTCCATAGTGGTTGTACCAGTCTGCACTCCCACCAACAGTGTACTAGGGTTCCCTTTTCTCCACATCCTCTCCAACAGTTGTTGTTCCTTCCCTTGTTTATGATGGCCATTCTGACTGGTGTAAAGTGGTATCTCATCGTAGTTTTAATTTGCATCTCTCTGATAGCTAGCGATATTGAGCATCTTTTCATGTGTTTCTGGATCCTCTGTATGTCCTCTTTGGAGAAGTGTCTATTCAAGTCCTTTGCCCATTTTTTTAATTGGATTGCTTGTCTTCTTAGAGTGGATCCATGCAAGTTCTTTGTATATTTTGGAGATTAAACCCTTGTCTGAGGTATCATTGGCAAATATGTTTTGCCATACAGTTGGTTCTCTTTTTATTTTAATGCTGTTTTCTTTAGCTGTATAGAGGTTTTTATTTTAATGAGATCCCATTTATTTGTTTTTTTTCCTTTATGTGCCTTGCTCTAGGGGACATATCAATAAAAATGTTGCTGTGTGAAATATCTGAGATTTTCCTGCCTATGTTCTCCTCTAGGACTTTAATGGTGTTCTGGCTTATATTTAAGTCTTTTATCCACCTTGAATTTATTTTTGTGTATGCCATAAGTTGGTTCTCGAGTTTCATTTTTTTTTCACATAGCTGTCCAGTTCTCCCAACACCATTTGTTGAAGAGGCTATCTTTATTCCATTTTATGTTGCTGCCCCCTTTGTCAAATATTAATTGACCATAGAGCTTGGGTTTATTTCTGGGTTCACTATTCTGTTCCATTGGTCTATGTGCCTGTTTTTATGCCACTACCAGGCTGTTTTGATTATAGTGGCCTTGTAATACAGTTTGGTATCAGGTATTGTGATCCCTCCTACTTTGTTCTTCTTTTTCAAAAGTGCAGAAGCTATTCGGGGTCATTTATGGTTCCATATAAATTTTTGAAGAGTTTGCTCTATGTCTGTGAAATAAGACATTGGTACTTTAAGAGGAATGCATTGAATCTGTAAATTGCTTTGGGTAGTATGGACATTTTGATGATGTTAATTCTTCCAATCCATGAACACGGTATATGTTCCCATTTGTTTGTGTCTTTCTGGATTTCGTTCTTCAGTTTTGTGTAATTTTTGGCATACATATATTTTACCTCTTTGGTTAGGTTTATTCCTAGGTATTTTCTTTTTCTTTTTCCTATATTGAATGGGACTTTTTTCTTGATTTCTGCTTCTGCTGTTTCATTGTTGGTATACACAAATGCCTTTGATTTCTGGATATTGACTTTGTATCCCGCTGTTTTGCCAAATTCATTTATTAGGTTGAGCAGTTTTTGGGTGGAATCAATAGGATATTTTATGTACACTGTGATGTCATCTGCAAATAATGACAGTTTTGTTTCCTCTTTTCTGATTTGGATGCCTTTTATTTCCTTTTCTTGTCTATTTGCTGTGGCTAAAACTTCCAAAACTATGTTGAGTTGAAGTGGTGAAAGTGGACAAACTTATCTTGTTCCTGATCTTAGTGAAAAAGCTTTTAGTTTTTGCACATTGAGTATGATGTTGGCTGTAGGTCTCTCATATATGGCCTTTATTATGTTGAAGAATGCTCCTTTAATTCCCACTTTGCTGAGTGTTTTGATCATAAATGGGTGCTGTACCTTGTCGAATTCTTTTTCCGCATCTATTGATATGATCATGTGATTTTTGTCCTTGCTTTTGTTTATGTGATGTATTACATTTACTGATTTGCGAATGTTGAACCATCCTTGCATCCCTGGGATGAATCCCACTTGGTCATGGTGTATGATCTTTTTAATGTATTGCTGGATGCAGTTTGCCCATATTTTGTTGAGGATTTTAGCGTCTATGTTCATCAGCGATATTGGCCTGAAATTTTCTTTCTTTGTTGTGTCTCTATCTGGTTTTGGGATTAGGATGATGTTGGCTTTATAAAAAGATTTTGGGAGTCTTCCATCCTTTTGAATTTTTTTGAATAGTCTATGAAGGATAGGGGTTAGGCTTCCTTAAATGCTCTGTAGAATTCTCCTGTGAACCCATCTGGTCCCGGGCTTTTGTGTGCCAGGAGTTTTTTGATTACTGCTTCAATTTCTTTTGCTGTTATTGGTCTGTTCTGGCTTTCTGCTCCTTCTTCACTGAGTTTTGGAAGATTATATTTTTCTAGAAATTTGTCCATTTCACCTAGGTTTTCAAATTTCTTGCAATACAGCTCCTCATAGTAACTTCTTACAAACTTTTGTATTTCTGTGGTACCAGTTGTAATCTCTCCTCTTTCATTTCTGACTGTGTTTATTTGGGACCTCTCTCTTTTTTTCTTGATGAGCTTGTTTAAGGGCTTGTCAATTTTATCTTTTCAAAGAACCAGCTCCTTGATTCATTGATACTAAGAATTGTGCTTTTTTTCTCTATGTCATTTAATTCTGCTCTGATCTTGGTTATTTCCTTCCTTCTACTAACTCTGGGCTGTCTTCATTTTCGTTCTTCAACTTCTTGTAATTAACGGGTTAGGTTGTTTCTTTGAAATGTTAATATCTTTTTTAGGTAGGCCTGCATTGCTATGAACTTCCCTCTCAGGACTGCCTTTGCTGTGTCCCATAAGTTTTGGGTTGTCGTGAGTTTATTTTCATTTGTTTCCAGAAACTTTTTGATTTCTTCCCTAATTTCATTCTTGACCCATTCATTGTTCAATAGCATGCTATTCAATCTCCATGATTTTGAGTGTTTTGGGTTTTTTCATTTGGGTTGGTTTCTAATTTCAGTCCCTTGTGGTCGGAGAATATGCTTGGTATGATTTTAGTTTTCTTGAATTTGTTGAGATTGTTTTGTGTCCTATCATGTAGTCTATCTTTGAAAATGTTCCATGTGCATTTGACAAGAATATGTATTTAGCTTCTTTGGGATGAAGGGCTCTATATATATCAGTTAAGTCCATTCCATCTACGGCTTTGTTCAATGTCACAACATCTTTGTTGATATTTTGTTTGGAGGATCTATTCATTTTTGACAGTGGGGTGTTACAATCCCCTACGATAATTGTGTGTCTGTCAATATCGTTCTTGAAGT
>PVKM010028228.1:0-18400 GCA_004027735.1 Carollia perspicillata
GTGCTATCAGTGATTAACCGTGTGACTTTGGTGGCCACGTTGCCTTCTGGGCTTGCTGCAAAGGCAGTGTGGCCCAGTGGGGCTCACCTCATTGCTTCCACACAGTGGGACCTGGGGCCTGTCCTTGGACATTACTGACACTGCACCTAGAGGCCTTGGCCCTGACCGGGTCCTCTACCCAGGTGTCTCTGCCCAAGTATCCACACCGCCCACTCCCTCGCTTCTTTTTGATCTTGACTCAGAAGTTACCTAATAAATGTTTCCTGGCTATACCTTCCAAAATGCTGACCCCCCCCCCCACACACACACACATACACACAATGGTTTATTTCTCTGTCCCTGCTTTATTTTCCTTCTTAGCACTTGCCATGGTCTAACAGACCATGCACAGGGTCTGGCAGGAGTAAGGCCTTCCTGAGTGTGGTTGGTAGGGCAGTAATATGGGTGTAATAATTTATAGTTTTAATTTGAACATTTCACCTAAAATCTCATATGGTGTGCTTGAGTGTGATATTGTTATGTTACAGAATCCCATGCTTATGATTGTGTAATAAAAGCAGGGGCGTTATTCGTGCCTATTGTTTCCTCCTGCTAGAAAGGCAGGGGTTTTTGTTTGTTTTCTGTCCCCCTCTGCTGTGTCCCCTCCTTGGTACGTGGGCACACCCAAGAAATACTTTCTGAGTGAGTGAATGAATGAGTAAATGAACTAATTGAACTTCACAGAACCTCAGTTTGCTCACTGGAGTGAGGTCTGCCTGCTGAGTGTGCATTAGGCACTCACTGAATGATACTTTGGTTGTTATTTATATTATTATACGCTGTATCTTTAAAATCAAGTGGCTATATCCGAAGGTTCCCCAGAGCACGAGCAGGACCAGCGTCTCTTCAGGGCAGCGGGAAGTGCTTGAGCGAAGGAGGCGCCAGGTAGGACCCTCCCGTTGCCCCCCCTGCCCATCAGCCTTGCGTGTCCTTTGGGCAGCCAGGGGGGCTCTGATGGGGATGATCCTGGAGACTGGTGTTCTCCTCTTCCTGCTGCCCGGCTCCCGCTCACAGCTCTACTGCCCCCGCCCTGCTGGGTCCGTGTCCCCCCACCACACGGGCTGGGGCACTTGTCTCTGTCGGGGTTCCTTGCCCACGGGCACATTCTGGGCAGCCTGCGGTCAGATTGCACCTCGTGACCAGGACTTTCGGGAATGCACCCTTTGACCACACAAGCGAGGCCACACATGCCCAGTTGTCGTAAACTCTGAGCTCTTTGAAGGCGTGTGAACCTTGTCTGGTATTCTCAGTAAGGGTTTGTTATCCTAAATTTCATCTACTCCCCTCACTTTATGGGTCCGTTAAGTGTTTGCGTTTCTTTTGCGCACTGTTTGGATTCTTTGTGTATTTTATTTTAAATTGGGATATGTGCCTTTTTAAAAAAAGTAGTTTGCAAGGATTTTATCTATAATATAGAAAAATTATTCATCCTTTTTCAAATCACATATGTAATGATTGTTACCCCTTCCCACTTCTTTTTTCTCTAGTTTCTTAATTTTGTATGGGGTGCTTATTGATCTATAGAAGTTTTTATATTTTTTCTGTGGTCAGATCTGAGTGTCTTAATTAGTGGTTTCTTAATGTAATGTCTTGGTGGTTTAAAAAGTACTTCCAGATTTCAAGATCAAGCACACATTTCCCCTTTTTTGAACATATAGCTCTAACATTAATCTAGAATTAGTATTTGATACAAGGTGTAAGGTGGGCATAATACTGTTCTTTCCTTCCTAATAGTTAACTAATTGTCCAGTGTTACTACTGAATATGCTGTCTTTTTCTACTGCTTCAAAACGTCACTATTATGTTTTAAAATTTTGCGATAGATGCTCAAGTCTCTTTTAGGCTTTTGGTTAGTTACTTCTGATTTACTATGCTTGTTCTGTCAGTGTGTTGTTTTAGTTACTGGGATTCATAGTGTTGCAAAGTTGAGCCCCTTCATTTTAAAGATGGAGGAACTAAGGCGCAGAGAGGTCAAGTAACTTGCCCAAAGTCACACAGCTAGATGGGGTCTCCAAGTCTCGCTCTCTCGAGTGCGTACGCCTGTGTGTGTGTGTGTGTGTGTGTGTGTGTGTGTGTTTAACCTTCTTATGTGTCATGTCTCATGATGCCTCCCTGTTCTGCTTATATTATTATCACTTTTGCTTGCGGTCTATCACTGGGATGCTTTTTATTTTTATATTTTAATAGCCCTAGTAAGTTCTGTCTCTAAATAGAGTTTGCTAGTCATAAATATTTGACACATGTGAATTTCATAGTGCCATGCCTGGCACGTAAAAGTCTTTAATCTCTTAATAATAATAATAATACAATGAATTATTCCCATCGATGTCATTGCATTTCTCTAAGCTACATCCTCGCATGCCCCTGAATTTTCAGCATATTCCCGGTGGCAGATGTTTGACTCTTGCCCACCTCCTCCTCCACCCAATAAATTATTGATATGGCTTCCAAACTCTAAAGGGCTGGCAAGCTATTGCAGTAATAAGAAGTTATATACTTGAACTTGAAATACAAGGATGCTAGGTCAATTCACATGTCCTTGGCTCTTGGAGAAAATGACCCACTCCAGTGTCGAGGTGAGAGCATCTTGGGTCTCCCCTGGGGAGTCGTGCCACCCAGAGACCTGGAGAACCTCCCTGAGGAGGGACCTGGTACCCGCAGTGTCCTGTCGAGTGCACTCCTGATTCTGCCCGATCCCATCTGTGGTATACACTCATAAGCAGGGACCCAGAACACCCCCCTACCCACGGTCTGTAAAGGAGCCATAAGCAGCTAACATACAGATTCATTTCCCTGTAAAAACTTCAAAATCAGACGAGTATGAATTACTTTAAAGTGACACAAGGAGAGACGAGATGCTGTGAAAGCTAATAACGGGCTCCGTGAGCCCATTAGGGGGTGATGACCAAAGGCACTTGGAAGTGCTCTCCATCCTTGCTGCTACACCAGACACCTCCACCCATGCCACGCACGTGGTCAGAGATGTGTCCCTTCTGCGTGCCTGGGATCTTGAATGTGGGGAGACGAGCCCAGGGTGCGTTCCCACTTTAACGGTCACCATCCTTCTTCATGCTCTGTAGCAGCCTGTGCTTCATGGTTTCTTGACTTGGAAATAGATGATCTTGGTTTGGAAATAAATCAAGAGTGAAGCTGGAGGGAGAGGTGTCGTGTTGTCTGAGAGGTGGTCAAGCACAGGTGGGATTGTTGGGCTTCTCGTTACCTCTGTTGAGGATTGGGATGGGGAAGATGAGGATACATCTCGGACCCTCTTTCCCAAGAGCCCGTGTTTGCATTGGCGCGTTAAGACAATGCCAGGAAATGATCAGAGAAACTGAGAGAGCAAGTATAATTAGTCATGGCAGGCACGTTTCATCAGGTGGGAGTGGCCGGACCACTGTGTTGAGAAAGATTCTGTGGCTGGATTTGAGCTCAGTGGGAACCAGGGCTGGGGTCCATTCTCACGAGTAGGAGGGGGGCAGTGGTGTCACTGAGATGTGGCACGTAGGAGTCTGTAGAGACCCGAAATGCAACCGTGGGCTAGAAAGACACCTTACAAAAGGGAGGAGCCGGCCCGTGAAGAGCAGACCAAAGTTACTCATTTTCTTTTAGTTTTATGGTTAAGAAATACGAATGTAAAATATTCACAGTGTAGAAAAATAGAAAAAGAAAATCATCATCATTTCTATTCAGAACAATAAACCCTGTTCTTCGTGGCTGTTTTTCTTAGTCTTTATCTAAATCCCTGCACATTTTAATGTGTTCTTCCAAATACATAAAATTTTATATCTTGCATTCTCTTTTGACAGTGTTTGCTATTTATTCATCTTTCTGTGCTTTAAGGCGAAAGTTTTAAAAATAGAAGCCCAAGGGCACACCTTGGTGCATTTCTCACCCGTCGTTAACTCCAGGGCATTATAAATGGAGCTCCAAGATTAGAGTATTTCCATGTAGTGTATGCTTTTTTCCACTTGTAGTAAAATGCACATAATATAAAAGTTACCATCTCAACCATTTCTAAGTGTCCAGTTCAGTAGTGTTCAATATATTCATTGTTGTGCCACCACTGCCCAGACCTCTAGTTCATCTACACCAGGGGTGTCAAACTCATTTTCACTGGGGGCCCACATCAGCCTTGCGGTCGCCTTCAAAGGGCTGAATGTAGTTTTAGGGCTGTATAAATGTAACTGCTCCTTAACAGCTAAGTGAGAGCTTGGCGCTGGCTCTGGGTAGAAGCGAGGTGCCAGGCCGGATGGGGCCTGCGGACCTTGTGTTTGCTGCCTGTGCTCTAAACGAAGTCCTGGAGCTGGCCCCAGGATGGGGGCCTGGTTCATTACCTTTAGATGAGGGGTGGGTAGGGAGAAACAGCACAAACAGAGACCTTAGCAGTAGGTGTGTGATTTCCTCCCCTGTGTGTCCCATTTTACAGGTGATGTAACCAAGGCACAGACTGTCGTCGATGGGTGTTTTTGGTAAATGTTGTTGAAACATAACATACATCCAGCCCAGTGAATTTTTGCCAACTAAACACACATTGTAACCAGCACCCAAATCAAGAAACAACGTAATGACCAGCCCTCCTGCCCACGCCGCTGATGCCCCAGACCCCAGCGGGGAACTGCTCTCCTGGCCTGTGTTTGCATTCAGTGGTCTCTCCTGTCTCTGAGTGTCGCAGAGGTTCAGGCACTCTGCATGTGTGATTTTTGTCTGGTGCCTTATGCAGAGGTGGTGTGTGTGCAACTTTGCACGACACTTGCTGGAGACTCGGAGCCCCTCGGAGGCAGAGCTGCATGCAGACTCGTCTGCTCCTGTCTTGCCTTTCAGGGGTACATGAGAGTGCGAGTTGGCCCGGGCTCTAACGGGGATCTTGAGACATAAAGTTGGATGGAAATGGCCGGATGAGGGCTTTCATGGACGTTCTAGAGCGGAATTAGGCATGGGTGTTTCAGGGGTGACTGCCGTAGAGCAGTGAAATGACCTGCGGTGTTCTAAGTGACAGAGAGCCATTGGGGTGGTCAGAGATGACTGGGTGGAGTGCAGATCCGAGGTCAGCCAGAGGAGTGAGCGAGGGTGCTCAGAGAGAGGAACAGAACCCTGGGGGCGGTCTTGGGCAGGTGGGAGTCGGGGGCTGGGTGAGCTCGAGGAAGAGCCCAGGTGTTCTGGATGGAACGGTGACAGTGATAACTGACGTGTGCCAGGGGCTTGCCCTGTGCTGCACACTGTGCCCTCATTGCGATCTCATTGCATCCCTGCCATAACCCTGTGAGGCAGGCACGACTGTTTTTGTTTGGTACCCATTTTTATGTGGTACGACTGAGGCTCAGTGGGTAAAATGACTTGCTCTATATTGGGTCTCAAGGCAGGAGAGGTGGGATTAGGCAGTCTCATTCTTAGAGCTTCATCCATAGCCACCGCACTCTCTGGTTTGCCCATGGAAACTGTGGAGTCAAGACACCCATGAACCAGGGAGCCACGACGGGTCTCCTTCTGCTAGAGCCTGAGTCGTATGAACACAGAGAACAGGCGCCATGTCTGACTGCAGGGGGTTGTCGGAACACCATGGAGACGTGGCCGGAACTGCCTTCATCATCATTAGTGACTGTGGGGGTCAGCTGCAGCTTTTTCAGTGGATTTGCTTGAGGCCAGCATATAGCTCCATATTCTCACTTCATAAGCTGAATAAGTTGATATCTTCCATTTAAGAGGAGCCTGGTTTGGGTAGGAAGTTGATTTGATTACCATTTTATAAGATTTTCTTGGTCTGGTCTTGATCCTCTGGATTTCTCTCGGTTTCAGTAATTTCAGGGCGGTGGTCTGTCCCCTGCCATTTAAGCCAAGTTGTACTGATGTTCAGTGCACCCAAAAGAATGGGTTAGAGTAGCCTCTCCCCAAGAAAATAAAAAAAGGCGTTAAGGTGGACATAGCGTGTTACATCTCAAGCCTATGTTACACTCTCGTAACTGTGTTATGATCTGATTGTTATTTTCACAGACAAGGTGGTGTGGTGGTACCTTCCAAGGTCATTAATATGATCTGTATCCAGTGGAAATTGTGTTCATTTTAAATTAAAATAAAAATAATGGTGTCCCTCTGTTTCTGGAAACCTTAATCTATGAAAGCTGATACAATCGGTCTGTTTACAAGTTCATCGTGGGTCAGGACAATAGTATTTATATTCATACACACAGGAAATTCGATTAGGTAACCCAGAGGAAGGACACACGCTGACAGGACAGGACTGCCCTGCGTGCAGGCAGCCCAGGTTTTCCAGTGCGTTCGACTGGCACATTAGCTGGGGAGATCCCTTTCGTGACGCAGGATCTTGCAGCAAAACAGTTGGGTGTAGCCTTGGGGAGAGAAATGCTTGCAGCCAGGATTTTCCAAGCAGGTGTCTCGATTGCATAGAGGGAACATTTTGCGAGTGTTTCCGTAAGCTCCGCAGTCCAAGGGCTTGTGCAGAATGATGGGACTTCTAACCAGGGTGGCCATGGGGGCTGATGGTGGTGGGCGGGGGCAGCTGCAGAGCGTCTGGCTGTGCTGGGGGGGCTCCCACAAATGTTCCAGAGCCCACAGAGATGAAAGAAAATAAGAGGCATTTGGGAAGCACAGGCTGCAAAATCAGTGTTTTTAGCTGGGCATGAAAGCCACTTCCTTGATGAAATTCCCCTCATCTGCTCAAGAATTCTGTAACGGTTCCTCATTGCTTTTAGGAAACACTCATGGTTTTGACCTGAGCCTCCGGGCTAGGAGTGGGAGCTGTCTTCCCCTGGCTCCTCGGGTACCATCCAGCTCGACCCGGGGAGTCCATCTCCTTTGCTCAGCCAGCCAACTTCCGGCCACCTCAGAGTGCAGGGTTCTCCTCGCAAAGGCCCATCTTCTCTCCTACCTTCACTCACTGGCCCTCTTAATTCCTCACCAGTTCTCAGCTTCAGGGGCACCTCCACAGGGCACCTTTCATGGTCCTCCTCGACGGCCTGCCCACCTGGGATAGGGTAGTAATTCTCTTTATGGGCTTTAGCACGGACACAGTTCACACGAAATCATGATTTGTCTGTTGGAGGGCTGGTGTCCCAGTATGCTATGTCACCAGCTCCTCGTTCACAACTCTGTCCCCAGCTCTCAGCGCTGTGGTTAGAATGTTCTGGGGACCCACTAAACCATGGGTGAATGAATGATGGAAACAAACACTTGCAGTGAATGAGGCTGAAAGTAGTTGTCTAATTTGCAGAGTAATCTCGGCCACCTTGAAAGGTCCCTTTGAGTGCTGCTTCTTGGTGAATTTGTCAGATGTGCAGCGTATCTGGCTAAATGGAGAAACAAACCAAGAGCCAGAAGCAGTTGGTCGCTGTGGCAGCTAAGTGCGTACATTGACCTTGGTGTCTGGTCAGAACATGCAGGTTTGATGAATTCACTGACTGTTTTTAGTTCTGCCCATTGGAGATCTCCAGCCCATGAACGCCTTGCTAACCCTGGCTGACAGGCACACAGCTGTTTCTTTGAAGCCAGTTACCGGTAAATGTTTATTATTTCCAGTGTTATTTTGGTTTTTTTAAAAGCAGCATACTTGTCAGGCTCTGGGCTTATTGGTTTTATATGCTGGACTAAATCTTACTGATTAATAAAATAAAACAGTTACATACTTAATATAGACATATATTCTTGTGAAAAATGTTGCCTTATAGAAAAGCGTCACGTTCCCTTTCCTCCACCACCAACCCTGTTTCTACCCCACATTCCATCTTTCCAGTCTTTTTTTCTGTATATTTGTATTCAAACAGATGGTTCTATAGAAAGCGTATATGTATAATTTTATATAAGAGTTTGTTATAGTGTATGTATCTTTCTACAACTTACCTTTTCACTGAAGATTTTTGGGAAATGTGTCCACGTTAGCTGGGTAGAGCCGTATCACGTATGTGCAGTGCTACCTGGGCTCACTCCTCGGCCTTACTTAACGGACTGGCTGAGGCACCGCCACGCTGCCCTCCACGCCCTCCGCGAGTCGCTCGGGCTGAGGCTCGGGCTGGGACGCCGTCTGCTCCAGGAAACCTCTGCACTGTTTTTCTGGGGCGCTGTGTTGTGTGTTACCAAGAGCCAGTGGTGTCTGCTCCCAAGCTTGATTATACTGGTTATAGGTGTTACTGTAATTACACAGTTTACTCAGAGATTACATCAACTTATGAAATATGAGCGTGAAAGGAGAGGGGTTCTTTTCGTGAAAGCCAGCGGAATGCTCAGGAACGTCTCAGTAGAGTGCCGCCGGAACACAGGAGCTGTCGTGGGTGAGAGGCCGTAAAAGAAGGGGGGGAGCCGTCATGGCCAGGTGGCCTTGTAAAGACCTTTAAAGGAACCGGAACTGCAGATCGTCAATCGCACATCGCTGGGGTTTACGTGAGAAAGACAGAGGAGACTTCAGAGGCGTGGGGTCCTCTTGCGGGACAGGGTCTCGGCCCAACCACGGACGATGAGGAGCAAACACGTGCTTTACATGTTCACAGCAGAAATGCCATGTCTGTCTGCCTGCGTGTGGATGGTTGACTTATTTGGGGTTCGTCACCCTACCACTGGTTCTGCTAGCTATGGACCTAGCTGGTTCTGCTGTTGCTACGTCAGAGTCCGTAGAGTGGTCCTTCTGCCAACGCCACCCCCGTGATGGATGTGAAGGTCATCTCTCGATCGTCACTTTCAAACCCAGCACTGGAGCAAACAGCCTTATCTGAGATTCCCGTGCGCACGTCCGTCGTGGGTCGGTGCGGAGGTGAAGCGTTGCTGCTGTGGGCATTCTTCATTTCGAAGGAGGCTGGCGCTGGTTGGTTTTGAAGTCGAAGACTTCCAGGCTCGGAGCTCCATGAGGGCAGGACTGTCTTGATCTGTGAATAAGGGTTACAACAGAGGCCAGCTATTCAGTGCGCAGATACTCACCCAGAACTTGGGCCTGTTTGTTCGTCAGGCATTTCTCAAGCCCCGCTTGTGTGCCACGGGCACGTAGGCACTGGGGGTGGGAGAGTCCCAGCATGGGGTGCCTGGGCTTGAGAGGCAAGAAAAATTGTTCTGTATTTGGGAGGGCTGACTGCAAGAGTGTGATTTTTCTGGGCCTCGGTTGGAGGGTAATATTCTCCATCTGTCTTAGTGTGCTCGGGCTGCCGTAACCAAATACCACAGACAGGGCGACGGACACAGCAGACATCTATTTCCCACAGTTCTGGGGACTGGAAGTCCGTGAGCAGAGTGCCGGCACGGTCGGTTCCTGGTGAGGGCCCTTTTCCTGGCTTGCAGATAACTGCCTTCTCTCTGTGTCCTCATGTGGCCGAGACAATGAGCCGTGGTCTCTTCCTCCTCTTATAAGACCACTAATCCCAACTTGGGGGCCCCCAACTTTATGACCTCATCTAAACCCGAGAAATTCTCAAAGGCCCCATTTCCCAGTATTGTCACGTTGTGGGGTTAGGGCTTCAGTATATGAATTATTGTGGGTGGGGCACAGACGTTCAGTCCATAACACCGTAACAGCATGGAAGAGCAGAGAAGGAATGTTTTACAATCGGGCAGATTATGTAAGTCGACTTCTGGTTTGGCTCTTTGGAGGTGGCATCGTGAATTTTCTGTCTTAGGTCCAGTGAAGGTTAAGTTTGGGGGTCATTCTAAAGAGTGTTTTTCTGACCTCACTGACTTGGACTCTGTGTGGTGGGGAGACACAGCTGTGGTGTCACAAGACCGTGTGCCATTCCTGGTTCTGCGTGTTGCTTGCTGTGTGGCCTTGGAGAAGTTGCTTCCCTTCTTTGGCCCTCAGTGTGCCCATCTGGTAGATGGTTGGGTCAGGCTTGGGGAGTCTGACGACAGTGTGGTTCTAAGAGGGCACAGAGTGGCACTCGTGGCTAAACATAGTGTCCATCTTGCCCTGATGCGCTCCCTTCCCCTTCTCCTTCATAGCCAAGGCCACACAACAGCTGGAGAGCCCTTTTGTTGGCCCCATGAGAACATTTGGAAACAATCACATCCACCCCCATAGCTTGCTGCTTATTGCTAATACATTGTGTTGGCCAGCCATTCCCATGTTAAAGTTCAAGGCTGCGCAGGTCTTGGCCACTGTCATGGGCCCTGCTAAGTGTGCATGTGGCCCATCCTTCTCCTAGCAGAATGATAGGGCTGAATGTGCCAAGAGGGAGGTCAAGGTGGTGGGGTTACAGTCTGACCATTGGAGCTAGATGGCCTGGGCTCGAATTCTGGCTTGTGCTGTGTGACCTTGGTCAAGTCACTGTCTCCCCCTGCGCCTCAGTTTCCCTATTTACCATTGGTGTGAGGATAAAACAAGCTATTATTTTAGACCAGTGCCTGGCTTCTGTATCTGGCGTAGTAAAGATGGGATTTAATTTTCTGGCACAAAGAAAAAAATCCTTATTTGGCTTAGGCAGTCTCTCCTCCCAAGGAAATAACTAAGTTTGAATTCATTGGCTAAAAATTGACTCCCTCCCATCTAGCTGTGACCCCTGAAGTCCCATTTCAACTTCTACTTTGTAAGGAAAAGGGTTTGCTGAGCTAATTACTTGTATGAGCCGTGTTGCAGAGGAAAAGGTTTATCTTACTTAGAATGCAACTATTTTAAGGAAGTCCAGCTGATTTTTATTCGTGTCCACCTGCCACAAGATGTCATTGTGAAAGTGTCTCCTTGGGGGTAACCATTTTCCTTAGGACACAGCCCATCCGCTCGAGAGAGAGCAGTGCAGCATGTCCACGTGAAGCTGTCCCCCACCCTGATTACTGCATCCTCTGTGGGGCTCCTAAATGACTTCCACCTCCTGCACCGTGGCTCGGATTCCTGGAGACAGGCCCACACTTCCCTTTTAAATGTGGGTGATGGAGAGGGGAAGGTTTCGTTTTAAAACGAGGCCCAGACTGGAAAGTCGTGCAAGTGAAAAATACTGGGTTTTTATAGCAGAGTCTCTCTGGTGCCACATGTGGTAGACCTGGCCTGCAAAGGCAGTATCTGGAAAAAATTATCCCTAGAAGTGCTCTGTCCTCAAGGGGTAAATGTGTGTGCACGTGCATCTGTGTGTGTGCGCACATGCATGAGCAGGAAACCTCTTGTATATAAACATACCCTCCTCCCAATGGCCTGAGCGTGGCCTACCGGGCCTCTACGTGGCTGTCAGAACACATCCTCTTTGCTCTGTCTTGGAGCTGGGGGCTCCCATTTCCACTCCGGGTTTTATGCATGTAGCCAGGCCTACCTGAGTGTGTGTGACTGTGTGCATAGGGGATGTGGTCCCTATCTCCAGAGTTGAGTAACTTTATGAATGGCATTGAAAACCCTCTGTCAGACACAGGACAAAGTTCAACGCCTTATTTTCCTGGCAGAGAAGGCCAGATTTGGCCCAAACTCAGTCTTTTCATTTTCATCTCCTGCCAGTTCCTTACCAGGCGCCCTCTGCCCCAGCTACAAACAGCCTTTTGTTGTTTCCCCAAAAGCCCACAATCTTGTGCACTTCTAGACCTTTGAAGATGCCCAGCCCATGGCCAGGATCCCCTTTCTTTCCTCTCTCCTGGCCCAGCTCCCATGGCGTGAACCTCCCAGGCCAGTCTGGACCAAGTCCTCTCTCCACCGGGCTCCTTAGCCTTCCTGCTCCTGTGAGACACTTCCCACGTGCACCGTTGTGTGTGACTTCATGTGTCCGTCATCCTGCCCAGCCCCTGCCACCTGAGAGCAGGCGCAGGGTCTGACCCATCCCCAGCACTTGGCCCGTGCCCTGCAGGGGCTCCATGCTCAGTGCTCGTCCGGGTGAAGAACGGAAGCTTAGGTTCTTCTGTGCTCGGCCCCATGCTGAGCGCTCTACCTTTCTGAACGCCTTTAATCCACACCACTTTGTGATGTGGGTGCTGGCTTTATCCCCCTTTTACAGATGGGAAACTGAGGCTCAGGCAGGAGAAGCAACTTGCCCCAAGCGACACACAGGTCTTACGTGGTGGGCCCAGGCTGCTCACCATAAAGTTGGACCAGTTACCAGTTGACTGATTTGCTTCAGTTCTGGACACCAAACGCTCCTTGGCAATGTTTCCATGCGATGGTGGTTTTCCAGCCCCAGCTGCCTAGCTTGCTGAGGCACAGGAACCACCTTGCCTACCTGCCCTTCCATGTGCCCCAGGATCTTTGCACAGGATTTGCACGTGCGGTTGTAAGTCTGGGTCTCAGCTGCATGCGAGAGCACAGGGTCCCTACCTGCTTGTAAGAGAATTCTAAATTTCCTTTAAGTGGTGCCACCCCCCTCCCTGGAGGCACACCTGGGGAACGCAGGGAGAATCCACCATGACCTACATTGGAAGGAAGTGGGTCAGGTGGTGGGGGGAGAGGCACAGATGACACTCCCAGTGAATCACAGTGCTAAAGAGAACATCACAGCCAACAGTCGGGGAAGAAAGGCATTTGATTTATAATAGAATCTCACATTCACCCTCATTCTTACACATTTTAATTTCCCCTGAAATCTCCTGGGGGACTCTGCTGCCCGAGCAGGGAGGTAGGGAATGGCAGCCCTGGGGGAACGAAGAGCCCCAGTCCGTTCCTCTGAGTCTAGAACGAACAGACTCTCCCTGCTTCTTGCACAGCACTGGGGGAGAGGTGAGGACACTTGAGAAAGGATGCCTCGTCCGCTAGTAGCAGACGCTCACTGCTGACGCCAGGCGGGGCAGACTCCAGGATGCGGGGGACGGTCACTTCAGTGAGGAGGAAATGTATTCAGAAACTAGCCCAGTGGCCTGTTTTCCTTCTCATCACAGTTTTCCTTAGACATGGTGGACAAGGAAAAGGGGGTCCAAGTTGCACACCACTCAGTCATTCATCTATTTAGTTTGAGGGCACAGAATGACTTTTGCATTCATTTATTCAATGAATATTTATTGAGGTCCATTGATCAAAAACGAACTGTATCCTGCCCTCAGGAAGCTTAACCTGCTGGAGAAGATTGGTATCAGACACTTAACGCAGGGTAATAAAGTCGGGGAATTGACATCATTCATTTATTCAGCCAGTGGGTCCTGAGCACTTTGTGCTAGGCATTGTTCTAGATCTCCGCTGTCCAGTGTGGGAGCCACTGGCCACACAGCGCTATTCAAATGTAGCTAAAGTTAAAATTTCAGTTCTTTAAGGGCACAAGCCACCTTACAAATGCTTCGTTGCCACAGGTAGGTAGCAGCTCCCACACCAGACAGCTCGGATGCAGACTGTGTCTATCAGTGGGGAAAGTTGTATGGCTGGCACTGCTCTGGGCTGGCGACGTGAGGTGCTCAGAAAGGCTCCCTGCCCTTGGAGCCCAAAGTCTCACAGTAACGCGTGGAGTCCAGTGTGTGTTCCGTCACACAGAGGGCAGCATGCCCTGAGACGTGGGCGTACGGAAGCGGGGCAGCTGGGCCTGGCCTCCAGAGGCAGGGCTGTCGCAGCCAAGTCTAAGTCATGTAAAGAGGGTATGGGGCGAAGGGAGGGTGCACAGTGCCCCGAGAAGCAGGAGGGACATGTGTCATGCCTTGGCCTCCAGAAAGAGCCTGGAGAGACAGAAGGTGTTTAGTGTGGCTGGTTATAGACCTTGCGTGTGTTTATATGGCCCTGAGTAGGGTACGTGTGCAGGGAGGGACCTGTTGGAGGTAGACAGAGACACAGTGCTCTTGTAGGGTCCTTTGCCACTTCTCAAGACAGTCCCCCTCCCTGGGTATGCAGGCGGAGGGTCCCACAGCCAGGGACAGCCAGCTCAGAGGAGGGTCTGGTTTGCAGGGCCAGGGTGAGCATCTTTCTCCTAGGAACAAGGTGGGCCTTGGAGACAGACTGCCCTCTTGGGCAAAAGCAGAGGGTAACAGGTAGGGGATGGGAGGGGGAGGAGGAAGAGGAAGGAATCATCTACTGAGTTGTCTCCAGGGTCAAGACACGGTTGTCCGTCCATTCAGAGCCCAGGGAAGCAATTCGGGAAACAGCCCCCCTTCTCTTTGCGGAACCGCGGGAGGAAGGAGAGGCGGGAAGGCTGGCTGGTGACTCCGGGGCAGTGAGGGGGCAGTGAGGGGGCATTTGGCATTTCCACGGGGCCATGGGGCCTCGGGCCTGGCACCAGCTTGTCCCCAGTGCTGAGCGCCATGAGAGAGTGGAAAGCAAAGGCACCGAGGTGAAGCCAGGCAGCCTGGTCAGCTCTGCTCTTTCCTGTCACCTGAGCAAGTCACTGACACTCTGGTCCCAGATTCCTTCCCTGTAGTCTGGAAACTGTAGTGTGCTCTAGGTCTGATGGGACAATTTAGAGATAACCATAGCAGCTGATGTTTTCCAAGGGCTTACCTTGGGCCAGGGATTGTACATCCTTTACACCAGGGGTCCCCAACCTCTGGACCTCGGGCCAGTACTGGTCCGGGCCTCTTAAGAACTGGGCCTTACAGCGGAAGGTGAGCTTGGATGCAGTGCACTTGAAACATCCCAAAACCAGTCCCGCTTCCCGACTCCAGTCCGTGGGAAAATTGTCTTCTGTAAAACTGGTCCCTGGTGCCAGAAAGGTTGGGGACTGCTGCTTTACACCAGGATCTCTTACCTTTGGCACGGGCACGTGAGGCTGGGTCGTTCTGTCGTAGGGCTGTCCCGTACGTGGTGGGGCGGTAGCACCCTTGGCCTCGACCTACTAGATGCCAGTAGCACCCTCCTGCATTGTGACCACCGAAAATGTCTGGACATTGCCAAATGCCCACAACTGGGGAGCCCTATTTAACACCCACGGTCCCATTCTTTCTAATAGCAATCCGTTTTACAGACGAGGAACCCGCTGGTACCAGAGCTGAACTGTCATCTCTGGGATTAGAACCCAGGTCTACCTGTGTGGGCCTGGGTGCTCAGCCGTTAACTCCCTTTTCCTGCTGGCCTGCATGGAAAGGGCCCAGCCCAAGGCTGAGAGCCTAGTAGGTGGTCATTGAAAAAGGCTCTTTTGATGATTGATCATGGGCCTGTTCAAACCAGGCCCACAAACCAGACCCTGGAAACAGAAGATGGGGAGGGCAGGATCTCTGACCCCCAGCTGGTGCCCGACCTACTCGATCTGCGGTAGCACTAGGGCACCGGGCTGAGGGTTTGAAGGAGCCATTCGATCTTCTCAGGCAGTGACTAGCCTGGCGGAGCTGGGCAGCCGTTCTGTAGTCAGAACTTTACCCTGGAACACGCCAGCCTTGCAAATGTGGGGCCGCTGGTTTCACATCTGCTCTTTCCTCATTGGACTTTTATTACCCACGCGGTCAGGAGCTGTGCTGAGGACCGTTGGGAAATTCTTCTCAGGCGCCCCCTCTTTTCCTTGCCATCCCCACTCTGCTGTGTGCCCCCCGAGAAACTGTCCAACCTGGGGGACTTTCAGGGCTAGGACTTGTCGGGGGTGGTGGTGGTAGGGCTGTTGACCAAGTGGCTCTGAGGGGCAGGACTGAGGCCTCCGTGTTTATTTATTGTCTTTGGAAATCACGGTCAGTGATGAAACTACCCCCAAAGGGCAGAGGTGGCAAGGTCTGGCTTTGCTAAAGGCCTGGGCCGACGGAGCTGGAGCGGGTGCTGGCTGGCTCCCTGGTGCGTGACTGTGTCCTCATCCCCTTCCACGTCAAGTAACTGTGTGTGTGTGTGTGGGGGGGCATGTGTGTGCATGTGTGTATTAACATATACCACATACACACGTGCAGGCACATACCTGCCTTCGTGGGCACTTAAATCATGCATGCGTGTGTATCTGTGTGTGCCTGTTGACACATTGTGCCTATGGGCATGCATGTGTGTTGCACGCTTATGTGCGATATGACCTCACTCCACACCATGGCCATAGGACTGAGGTAATATATGCCAGGCATCTGGCAGGTGCCAATGTTAGCCCTTCACCTTTTCCCCTTCCCACATGTGCTGGATACAGAAAGGCCTGGATTTGATACATAGCTTTGCCAGTTACTTGTTGCGTGGCGCAAGGCCAGTCATGCCTCAGTGTTCAAGTCGGTGAAATGGGAGAATAAAAGAAAGGAACTTTGAGGAGTTTAGATGAGGATCACGAGTGACAGATGTGTATGTGTGGCTGGGGGCTGGCTGGGAGAAGGCGGTTGGTAGGAGACACGTCCTCCTGGCTTTGGGAAGGTGTGGCCTTGCCGGTAGGGGTTTGGGCAAGCCACGGACACTCTAGTTGCCCTTCCCAACCTTGGTTCGGAACCTGTGGCAGCCGTGGGCAGCACCATGTTGGCAGGTCTCATACCACCCTCTGTGCTCTTGACGTGGCCCAGTCACGTGGCCTCCGGTGGCCAGAGAGGCCAGACCTCACTGGGGCTATTTGTGCTTCCACAGCTTGCTTGGTCAGAGTTAGAATTTACTAGAAGGCTGAGGTCAGGGGTTCCAGAGACCCTGGTTTTGCCCACTGGTGACCACAACACCAGCATTCTTATGTGAAGCTACTGCCTTTTCCCCCGGTGAGAGCCCCTAAGGTCCTCCACGTTTGCTCAGGAGAGGGCAAAGAAAATCCCACCCCCATGTTTTACACTTACCCCCACCCCAGCTCCATCAGTAAATCCAGAGGGTTCTCAGTCACTGGGCAACTAAAAGCCAAGAAAATGGGAGTATTTTCTCTGTCTCACCACTGTTTTCTGATTGGTCACTCCTAGCTAATTAGCAAGTGACAAATGGGATAATAAAGCTCTGGAAATGCCCATTGACTTACTAGAACCTCAGCCACAGACCTGGCAGAGAAGCCGAGAGGTGAGAAGACCTTTGTGGGTACCCAGGAGGGAGGCACAAGAACCCAAGTGGCACTGGGCGCGCTGGCGGGTAGCAGCAAGTGGCTGTGGGCGCACACCTCAGAGACACCTGTGGGACCCGTGTGGGAGGTGTGGGAAGCTGTTCTGTCTTCCGCTTTTCTTCTGTACTGTCTGGGAGAAGTGATTTTACTTCATGGTCGTTCCGTGACTAAGGTGGACTTCCTCTGTCTGAGGTAGAAATCATCAGTGGGCCCTGGGGACATTCCCGGGGTCTGTGGCCAAGGTGGTATCTGTTTCCAAAGATGCTGAGACCCCCTCAAGTGGACAGGTCCACAGGATGCATGTAGGTGGCGGTTGCTGCTTTCATAGATGGATCCTTGATCAGGACGGGGGAGGCTGTGCTGCCGCAAAAGGACCCCAACCCCATGGGCTTAGAAGGTGTCTCCTTGCTTGTCCGACATGTCCTCATGCCCAGGGAAGGTCAGCAGGCACCTGCTCCACATGGGCCACAGGCAGGGGGCCAGGCTGGTGGAGACTCTCCCACCTGATGATGCTGTTACCTCCACACGAAGCTTCAGGTGGGGGTGGAGGCCTGGAGCTCAGCACTGGCTGTGCAGTCCTTCATTCTCAGAAGTGCTTCCTGCCACTTCCTCTCACGTTCGATTGGCCAGAACCAGACATGCTGCTATGGCTTGGCTTCAAGTGGGCAGGACTCTTCATCCCCCGTGTACCAGGAAATGAGATGAGACCAGGACTCTGTGGCCGTCAATGATGTCCATCATATCACCAACGCGGGTTCACTGGGGCTGATGATCGCGGATGAGAGGTACCGAGAGTGCCGTGTGTGGGCGTTTATGTTTCCTACGGCCGCTCTGACAAATTCCCACTAATTTTGTGGCTTAAAACCACACAGATTTATTGTCTCATAGTTCTGGAGGTCAGAAGTCCAAGCTGGGTGCCCTGGACTAAAATCCGGATGTCAGTGGGGCCGTGTTCCCTCTGGAGGCTCCAGGGGAGAATCTCTTCCATGGCCTTTTCCAGCATCACGAGGCCACCTGCACTTCTCGGCCTGTGGTGGCAACACTCTGACCTCTGCTCCTGTGGCCACATCTCCTCCTCTGCCTCTGGCCCTCCTGCCTCCCTCTTATAAGGACCTTGGGATGACATGGGGCCACGTGGATAACTCAGGGTCAGCTTCCCATCTCAAGGCCCTCAACTTAATCACACCTACAAAGACCCTTTGTCCAGGTAAGGTCACATATGCAGAGGTCCAGGATTAGGACGAGGACATTTGGGGGGCTTACAACAGGCCAGCCCTAATACGAGAAACTAAGGGTCCTTCCTGCCTCCTTCCCTCCCTCCCTTGTTCTTCATGGCCCCTTGTTTGCACCAGATGTCATGCTGGGGTTTGGGGATGGCGCATCCTGTCCTCGTGGAGCTGCCAGTCCATCCAGAGGGAGACCAGTGTTCAACAGGAGTTTCACGGGTGCATTTTAGAATATCAGGTGGCCCAGTCTGCCCTGGGGAAGACAAGGAGCAACTTGTCGGCTGTGATCCTAGGAACAAGGAGACGTTAGGGAAGTAAGCTGGGGAATAAAAGGCATAAAGGTGGGTGGCTCGGCCACTTGGTCCCAGGACC